>JACXGM010020680.1:0-17663 GCA_016801145.1 Umbra pygmaea | reverse complement strand
ATAGCCTCTTTTAGCATGGATAACATTGTTATTGTCAGTAAAAATAATTGAAGCCATTATATTGTTATGTTTTGTGCTTTACTGATAAACAATTAAGTGGAAAATAAATGTTTTGGGTTTACTGTACTTTGTTGACGTTAAAATGTATTAAAAAAAATATGGTATCGAAAAAAGTATCGTTAAGGAACCGGTATCGAAATTGGCACCGGATCAAAAGATTTTGAACGATGCCCAGCCCTACTACCGCTGAACAATATAACCTGGACTTCACACTAATGAAATCCTAGTATTCCGATGACTGAGAGAACTGGAAGGAACATATTAATATATTGTTAAATTTAAATAATTTTCTATAACAAAACTCTATAAGAGCCTTACTTGAATTTTTTTAATTTTTTCAGTTTTTCAAGAATCCGTTTAGGAATCGTTTAGGAATCGGAATAGTTTTAAAAGTACCGGTTCGGCATCGGAATCGTTAAAATCCAAACGATACCCAACCCTATGCTGGACAGTGATAGTCAGTGGTTCGAGCCTGACTGTTTTCTCAAATTGGCATAGTGCTGCTTGGGATTTGGGTTAGAGCAATCAGATTATCTATCCTGCCACATCGCTCTCTAGTGACTCCTTGTGTGCAGATCGGATGAATTCCCAGTTAGAAACAACATGGTGTACTGCTCATTTTCTGTAAGATTTGAGACATAAGTGTTGACACGTTTTAGATGTTGCTTTAAGGTGACTAATACTGACTGTGGTATTGGAGTCACTTTTTTTCTGCAGAATATCTCACTTGCTAGCATGAATCTGACTATTCTTTTTAAGCATTTGCAGTTAAAACTGTTAACAACATTCATGTATGTAAATTTAACAAAGTCAGAAACCAAGTAAGTTTTATATAAATAAAGGTTAGTTGCTATAAAAATAAAGGTTTTATTATTATTAATAATAATAATAATAATAATAATAATAATAATAAGTCTCAAATTAAATATTCTCCCACACAATTCTTTAAATTCTCTGACACTTGCTCATTGAATTTTGGCCACTGTCACTCACAATTTAATGAAATGCATTGGTTTTGTCCAGCTATGAAACATCAGAAATACTTTAAATATCGCAATGGTAGATATGCCTGCATTAAATCCAACATTTATATATGCGTACTTTATTCAAATTTTTTGATGGAGTTAACAGTCAATGAGGACTTACTGTGTAAACAGCGCTCTGTGTGATCTAGTGGCGGTTCTTCGCGGTCAGTTCATTTATGTTGCAATCTTGCAGAAAAACAGAGTAATTGGAGCCAGGTGTTTGTATTAGAGGTCGACAGATTATGATTTTTCAAGGCCGATACAGATTAACGATTATTGGAAGACTAAAAAATTCAACAGCGATTAATCAACCTTTATTTATCTTTTTTGAGGGGATATAATGACATTACAACAGCACTGAAAGAACAAACTTTTATTATAACTTCTTAATATAATACACAATATATTTTCCAACATAATTTCCAGAAGCACTTGATAAATATATTTGGTTTCAAAACCAATACACAAATACGACAATGAATATAAATAACAAAAGCAGTAACTGAGAAACGTGGGATTTTGTCTTTAACTACAGAATTATTCTCTTGCGCGAGGAGTCGGAATGTAGCCTAACGTTCTTTTCTCTTTTCACCACTGTCTGACTCAACATCGGAAATACTTCGAAAACCATGTTTGAGAACACTAGCATCGTATATTCCCTGCTAACATGGATGTCTTTCAATTAAATGTGGAAGTAAAAAAAACTGTCTTCTGTGTATCGTTTTGAATAGGCATCATATATTATGTTGTATGTGTGCAATGACTGTGCATTGTTGAATGGACATTAATTAAACCACCACTCGTTTGGTGACAGTACTCGATTTTGATCTACAGCTCAGGCTGAGCTGATGATTAATTATAAATCCCCCTTATTCATATGCAATGCAGTATAGCTAGTTAACAGTTGTGCAGCAGTTCTTTTTTTAAATGGGTTGTGTTTCCATGAAAGCCTTGAGGGAAAAATAATGGATAAATGGGAACAGTTCTGTCTTAACGAAAGAAGTGAACGTCTACTCACTATTCTAGACTAATATTAACCATAGCCGCGTTCCGACCGGAGGGATTTTTTCAGTTCCTAGAACAAAACGTTCCTATAACCCTTTTTTCCTTGTTTTCTGACTGGAATAATTTGGGGATTATTAAGTTCCTCGAACCACAGTTCCTATAACTCTTTCAGCTCCTCCTTCAGAGTAGGGTCTTTCAATTCTCCCTTTTCCTAGGTCTACGTTGATTGTTCCAATTTATAAGTCAACCCCGTTGTTTCGTTTGCTTGTTGTGCTCTGCTCTTCTATCTTCTTCCATCATATTACAATGGAAACTTCGTCTTCTGTGTTTCTCTGTTAAGTACTCCAGCCTAGTCTTTAAACGCAGCCGTACAAACTCCGTTATGAGGACATATCATCACAACACTCTTTTTTATAAATTATATTGGATGTAGTTTTCGGAACCATAATCTGAACAAACAGCAAGCAAGCTGTTGGAACCCAGCACTACTTGGGATGAAAACAACCAGTAACATACCAATAATGCCTGCCGGTTAGGCCTGCACGATTCGGGGAAAAATGAATCGCTTTTGTTTTGAATTGATATCATGATTCTCTGCCACAATTTTTTTCTCACGAAATGTAATGGTTATTGCACATATGAGCTAAAGATAGGCCTATACTAGAGAGGGAATAGTAGCCTACTGTACAAAGTCGTTTATAGATAGAAAACAGTTGTATTTCTCAACCATGTCAATTGGAACAACAATACCAACGAACTGGTAAATCTGATTCACGTAAATGTTTCAATGGAAATGTAGCTGTATTACAGCACTATGTAAATATTTCATATTGATGATAACGACAGTCTACTTCCTCTTTCAGAGACCAGCTTATAAAGCTGTACACCTGTATTTATTGCTATTTAAAAAAAGAAAAGTGATTTAAATGGCATAATGCCTCCCTGCAATATGAGGTGATTTGTTGCCCACAATATCACCGCCTAAAATGCATAATCATTCCACAGACGGAGCCACGCGTTCTAATTATTGAAAAACACTGAATCACAACTCTATTTTCCTCATAGCAATTCTCCAGTACAGTTCAAATGGCGAAATCCGAAATCACTTTTTTCATTGTTAAAATTATAGGTGCATATATTAGACTCCTCAAGAAAAACGTGCACATTTAAGTACATGACCGAACGAAGGCTGTAATTTATTAGGCTAGTCACTGCATTCTGTAGCGTCGCACAAATTAATAAACCTTCCGGAATGAAAGACATGTCGGTTTGCAACACTTCTGGATTAACTAAACAAACAAAATAGCTCCATACTCTGAAATAGTGGAAGTTCTGACATACTATCGTTAAGTAATATAACTTAAAGGAAATACGATGTAGGCTGTATCCCGTTTATATTTCGTTCAATAGATTGATAGTACAGATATAATTGTGTACCGATTATAATAAAACAAAATACCTTAGCATAATATTATATGATTAGGTTATTATCCCTGTTTGGAGAGTCACATCAAACAGACATTCTCATCTTACACAAAACGTCTGCAAAGTAGGGATGGGCATGATTCATCGACGATCGATAATTGATCATTAAGAATTTCGTCGATCACGTTCAATTGTTATCGCTTAAACTAATGCAGGTTGGGTTGCGTATACGTTTTTTTGAAGCAATTAAATGAATTTTACTGTGGCAGCAATTAAACATTACCACCCAAGGGCAATACTCAGTTACCTGCAAGTTTCCGTTTTGATTTCAAAATTAATCATGACGAGGAATCAGGTTCCCCGGGCAGAGTATGTGAGTGCTATCGGCCCAGAAGGCTCTTGCTCAATGTCGCTCCAGTAGGCTACCGCTCCAGTCGCGCTCACTTCACATGGTCAGGACATGCCCAGCCTAATGAGCCTCTACGTGTGTAGGTTACTTCCCTGCAGATGAGTCTTTATGGAATATGAAAAGACAGGTTCTCTCTCGCAAAGACTATTGTATGCGTGCAAATGCGAACAGAAAGGAACGAGGTGCGTACACTATCAATTAAAACATTTAGTTCATTGTCTTTGTATCACGTTATAGCCTATAGCCTTTCGTTGTGTGACCACATGGAATCTTTTAAGTTTGTTAACATTTCAATTCATCTTCTCTCTGTACTTACTGTTTGTTTTTCATGTAGGATACATGGTCATTGGACAACCGCTCAGTGAGCTAGGAGCGGCATTTCCAAACGCTCACCTCTGCTTACTTTGCCATCTTTCCACGGGATGGCCAAGTTAGCGCTGAGGTATCTGTGCATCCCGGCAACGTCAGTCCCCAGAGCCGGTGTTTCTGCGGCTGAACTGACGGTCAAAAGTTTGCGATCGCGTCTGACCCCAGATCATGTCAAGGCTTATCTTTCTCAACAAAAATCAGTAAACTGGTGCAGAAGTTGTATGCGAGTTACTAGTTATTTTTATGAGGCTTTGTTAAGTAGCCTAATTAACGTTTAGGTCTCTCACCCTCTTTCTCGTAGAGTTTGAAGTTACATTTTGACAAAACCTGCCAGATTTAATTAGGCTATTATTATGTTTTTGGTTAAGTTATTGTTTAACATGATTTGTATTTTTATTTATTATTTTGGAACAAACGAGGGTCTCTGTTTAAGAATGCCGGCTCGCAGCCTCAGGTTCCGCAGCTTTACAGCACTGCAGCTCATACTCAAGTTTAGGCTAACCAAACATCCAGTTTAACTGCCACAAGTTGTTCTTCTTGTAATAAAGCTCTAATCGAGGAAAAACACGCTGTATTTTTATATTTTCATTTGATTTATTTATAAAAAGTTAAATAACTAATTAATTTTAATATAAAATTAATGATTAATCGATAGTCAATCGTTAATTCTCCCGACGATCGACGAAGAAAGTTTTATCGAATGCCCATCCCTACTGCAAAGCTTAGTGCAAATGCGAACACAATGCGGATATTGCATTCGCTTTCACAAACGTATTTCTCTCATTTTAGCTCATTTGGGAGGGACAAGTAAACTATTGACATTTGTAATGCATATTACACATTCTTGACCGGCAATATTGGTGTTCTTCTGGATATGTAGGAACATTTACCTCTCTATATTTGTATTGGCTGCTGATCAACATCGAAGATGTAGCAGATTATAGTTCAAAACAGATTATTTTTGGCACCTATAGCACATTGCGCATCACCACAAGCCTGAAAACATAGAGGCTTCAATGAATTAAGAAAAGAAAGTACACACTGGCCATTTAAGTACCAAAAGTAGTGACATAACACATTGAACAAAATGTGTCCCTGATACAAGCTCTCTCTGAACTCCTTGAACATTTCTGTGCAAAAAATTTTGTGTATATGTATATATATATATATTTTTTTAAATTAAAATCGAAGTAATTTAAAATTCAAATCGGGTACAGGGGTGAATCGAAATCGCGATTTTGTAACGATTAATCGTGCAGGCCTACTGCCGGCCCATCAAAGGATAGCCAAATTGGCTTTGCATTGCCCAGAGTGAACTAGCTGAATGTTGGACATGGCTCCTCTAGCGATGCTTGTGGCGTTGTAGTGTGCCTGTGAAGGTCAATCATGGTTGTTGGCTGGACAATGCGTACTCCGCAAAAAAAATAAAGTTCTCTACATGCCTTAATACATTCACCAGTATGTTCAGTGCTGTATTGTATGTATCATTGAATTAAACCCATTAATAAACATGGCACACTTTTGTGTCACTAGGAGACGTGTGGATAACTCTGTCTGCTTTGACCCCACTGTTTTTAAAGGCGTCAAAGTTCCCCGTAACTTTCGCTTGCTGGAGGAGTTGGAAGAGGGCCAGAAGGGTGTGGGAGATGGCACAGTCAGCTGGGGCCTGGAGGATGATGAGGACATAATGCTGACTCGCTGGACAGGCATGATCATAGGCCCCCCCAGGGTAATGGAAAGCAAACGTGCATCGGAGTCACACAAACACATTTAACTTGGACACCCAGGGCACAGCTCAACATCATGTAAAATGCATTGCATACTTTGGTCATGGTATTTTTAATTCCTTTAAAAGGGTTTTGGGTGGTGGGAGCTTTGCTTCTTAAAGTGATGACCTTCACTTTTACCATCTACTAACCCATCACCATCTGTATGCAATCGAGTCTTAACACACAGTTTGGGGGGTGGGAGGGGCATCTTTTCCTAACCCAGAAAACCTTTCACACTTTAACGCAGGCCACATCCAGTGCATGCAACTGTCAAATTGTTAAACAGAACTAAGTTGGTTTTTCTTTTCTTTTGATGGCTTATTCTTACTTTTTTTTTTTTATTGCTTATGTGCATGAACACTGAAAAACACCATAACCCACCTCTCACCCAGAGGGGAAACTTACACACCACAAGCATGAACACAATGCAATAAACAATATAATACTGTGGGACAGCCACAGGGTTCTTTTCTGACAGATTTTGATGTGTACACAGAACCACTATAGTTGTGGCCCAGATGATTTATGGGATCCTTTACGTAAGCCAATGCTAAATGTGGATGGTATCACAGTGCAGCTGTTACAGTACAACCTAAGGCAAACGCCTAGTCATTATCGTAAAAACCTATCTTCGGGATGTAAGCCTTACGTTCTTTATGATCCCTTTCTTTCAGACAATCTACGAGAACAGAATGTACAGTCTGAAGGTAGAATGTGGACCTAAATACCCAGAGGCGCCCCCGTTTGTCCGGTTTGTGACTAAGATCAATCTGAATGGTGTACACAACTCAAATGGTGTGGTAAGTCCGAGGTCATGCTGGTTTCCAGTTCAATCAAAAACATTCTTGCTGTGCCTGAACGTCCTCAGCTTATTTACTGACTGGATGAGAACACATTTTCTACACCCAGGGGAAACATGCTCCTGCACTGAAAAGCAGAGCTTCACTAAATATGGGTTGTAGTTAGTGTGGGAAATTTACTTTTTGCCCAAATGTACTTTTACATTTCTCATTTCATTTTCAAATAATTCTTATTAGAAAATGAAATACCTGGAATCTAAAATGAAATAACCCAAGCACTGGCTTAATTTGCTCCCATCAACAAGTTGATGCTTTTTTAGCAGTAGAACCAAACATGAAATATAGGTCATAGTGGAGTAAGATAGCTTATTAACCACTCTTTTATTTGTGTTAAACCATTGTGCCACATTACATAAAGAAAATAGCCTGCTAAGATATAATATTGTTTGTATAATAACAATACAATATTGTTTGCACTTGAGAAGTTGATCATGAACCTTTGAAAATAGTGAACAATTGGCAGCCTGCTGCTTCTGTGCAAAGTGCCTGTCTGTTGAGTTGATGATAGACAGAGCAGTTTGTGTGTATTACCTTCGTGCTTGTGCAAGCTTCTGTGGTAAAACGAGAGCGCTGCTTATCAGTGCCCAATCATAAACCCCGCTCAAGTTTTTACCGACAGCAGGTTCATTCATTGAGCTCTTAGCAGTGCTTTGTTAGCTTTGTTTGTGCATGTTTTGATTTAACAGATCATATTAGGACCAGAAGTCTTCACAAGGATAGTAATGCTTTACAAAAATGCCCATATTAGGACCTTTTGGTGTTCCCCATGAGTACAAAGTCAATTACCAGCTTAGATGTTAGGTTTAGGATAAAGGTTACTATTAGGTTTAGGGTTAGAATTTTAGGGTACTTTCAGGATCAGGTGTTATAGTTCAGGGTTAGGTTAGGCATTAGGGGGAGGTTAAGTTTAGACATGACTGTTATGCTAGAGGTTAGGTCTTGTTTTCTAGTTCCCACAGGGGTGTGTTAGAGCGTGCACTAATGAGTCTCTCTCTTAAATGGCTGTGCCCTCATTCCCAGGTGGACACACGGGCGGTGGCAGCGCTGGCCAAGTGGCAGAACTCGTACAGCATCCGCGTGGTTCTGCAGGACCTCCGGCGGCTAATGATGTGCAAGGAGAACATGAAGCTCCCCCAGCCGCCCGAGGGCCAGGTCTTCAGCAACTGAGCCCCCCGGCGCTGGCCGATCCTGCTATCCCAAACCTGCCCTCACCGTTTATCCATCTGACACACTTACATGTACACGTACAACACACACTGATAGAACATCCACACATGAACACACACACACACAGTGTATGTACCCTCTTATTTTCCGAGACTCTAGCCCCGCCCCACGTAAAGTCCTAGGCCCTGCCCACATTCTCTTTCCCCTCTATTCGTCTCTCTCTCGATAGAGAGTTTGTTACATTGGTGGACTCCATCCTCCATACCCAGACACCTAACTCACCATCGTGCAGACCAGTAGTTGCGAAATAAATACTTACTCTGTTTTATCATCTTTGTATTCCACATCCGGATTGTAAAAATAACATAAATGATCTCATTAAGTGTACCTGTCTTTTGTGTGTGCTGGATTCTTAAACCAAGGGTAGAGGCACATACTAAGTTCTGGAAGGTGTGGCGCGCAGGGGTGGAACTTGCTAATCTGTGTTTCGACTTGTCTACAATTTCTGCTACAAGACGCTAGTTTTAAGGTTTCTCTGCATCCCCAGGTGAACTAGGCTGGCCATCAGCAGTGGCCTGGTAAACACTGCAGTTCGTTCTGTTTCTGAAAACTAATTCAGTAACAGTGCACCGTGAAAGGTTTTCTCCACCCTTAGTGAACCAGTAGTAGAGGGAGTTCTAAAGAGTCTAGGTGGTTCAGGCTAACATTGCTCGCAAACTGAATAACCAACTTCTCTATCCCAAAGATGTGAATTTCTGGGCCTTGGCGCATGTACGGTACATGGGATTAGGTCATCAACACTGTGTCTGTGTCTACCTGGGTCTCTGGGTTCATCTCCCTCACCTATTTTAAACCTCTGTCCTTTGTGCCATATAGTTGGTTGCGCTTGTGATATTTGAATGGGAGAAGGTACGTGGGGGGGGCTGTTTCCCTACATTGTTATTAAAGTACATGGGGTTTCAAATGGTCTACTTATGTGGTTTGCACCTTTTTCAGGTCCACCACATTTACTGTGGTCTCCTGTGTGGAGAATTAAGTGATTTTGTTTTGTTGTTTTCTCTTCAGGGCTGACCTGTATACTCAATGAGGTCCCCTCATACACTGGGCCCACTGAATGCAATGTATGGCTTTAGATGTTTATTTTATAACGGGTGTGAATCTATTCAGGTGAGGGTGACCCTGTGCATGGTTTTATTTGAATTAAACCTCATTACTTTTTCACGCGTTTGTCTCCTTGTGATTCTCAATCCGTTCTGGTAAAGGCCTAGTAAAGCCTGCAGTTTGGAATAACAAATTACAGATTTTAAAAGTTGTATTTTTGGCATATTTCTGTAGTATGTGTATATTGTTGTTTAGCCATATACTACACCCCCTCACGCCTTATTGCTTAAATATCTCAAACTAATAGTGTTTTATTATAGTGGAGAATACCTCTGGCCTTGAGCAAGTTATCTGTTCAGAATGAAAATTTAGTGCAGGTTTAATTAAACAATTAATTAGCTATGTACTGTAAGCTTTTAGAAAAATACTGAAACTGCATTTTAGGACTACTAGTATATTGGATCCAGGCATGGATGGGCACGTCAAAATGTATTCTAAAATAAAAGAGAAGTTAATGACAAATGCATTTGACCTATACACCATATAGTGGCATTATAATGTAATGTTGTACAACACTGAAACACTTTTTCATGCACAACAGATGACGCAACAGGCTGAAAGTAGCAAGCTAATGTTAACTGTAAGCGCTGCTACTCGGCTCTAATAGTTCAATAGAACGTTATGTAAATTGGGAAACTATTTCCTAGGCTGCTGAAGTGAACCACAAAACCTAACATGACATGTTACAAATTTTAGGACATCATGATAAAAATCGGAAAAAGGTGGCAACCTACACAATTCTCACCATGACTTCATGTATGGATCAATGTTCTGTTCTGATCTCAACGTGTCTGGGCAAATTACTGAGTAGCAACAAATCTGAGGCAGCATTTTAATCATGTCGTCATGTAGATTTCTTAAAGTATTTCACAGTATTAATAAACTACAAAATACAAAACACCTAAATATTTTTTTGATTAATTTTCATCAACCCTATAAAATACAAATGACAATCCTATTTTGTGTTTGTTTTTAAATGTATCGTGAATATTGATCTTCCTCGATCCAGACATTGAAAATATCAACCAAAGAATATGGACACAATGTGTATTTTTGGACATTATTGCCTAGGCAACATATGTGTTGTTCCTCTGTTCAATAAATAGATATAAGAAATTGACTTAATTTGTCCCACAAAAACAAATGAATAGAAAGTTACGTAATGTATCTAATGCAGTGGGCCTCAAACCCTTCCATGGAGGGCCTAGTGTATGCAGGTTTTTGCTTTTACCTTGTACAAGCCTAATGGAGTAGCTCACTAATTGGTTAGTATCTTCCCTCACCTGGCAGCCTAGGTCCTACTTATGCTCTAATTGAAGGGAAAGACCAAAAACAAGCATACACTAGACCCTCCATGGAAGGGTTTGAGGAGCACTGATCTAATGGATAACTGGACATTGAGCTTTAATCATAGATAGAAAATTATAATGTGGCCGTTGTAGTTTTTTTGCACTTTATATTTGTGGCCTTTATTTTGACAGTTTCCTGAACAGAGAACACAAATAGTCCCCAGTATTGCTACTCATCCATCTAGTCTCCCTGATATTTTCCTGCCTTTCAAACCAGCTGATCAGCTCACTTTCCCAGTATCCCCTTCCTCCGGTGTCCACATCCTCCATTTCCAACAAAATGTTGCATCTTTATCTAGGGGAGGATGCTTGTCTTACCCCCTTGGGTGAATATATGCAATCAAGAAAATTCCATTTTACTTTTTTAGTAAACCTAAAACTAAGTAACCTTTTAGGGCTAAGTAACTTTTTTCCATAATTTAATTTTGGGAAGAAGAACAACGTTCTATCGAGTGCATGGACAACTCTGTGGAACGCTTCCAACACCTGGTACAATCCATTTCCTGATGAATCCAGTCAGTTCTGGAGGCAAAATATACTAACATGGTACCAGAAATATATCTAATAAACTAGGCTTGTACTGTCCCTGCAAATGATTAACACCTTATGAAGATGAGTTAAAATCCTGTGAAAAATAATAGGAAATTAGTTTTTTTTTTTAAATATGTGTAACATATTCTCACATTTGCTCAGAGGTAAGGCATGATTTGCCCTTGAGTAGAACTCTGGAGTTTCGTAGCTGCAATGCTCTGCAAAACTAATTAGTTTAAGACTTCTCACAGATCATGTATTTTTGGTGGCATAGACGCTAAGCACCACTTCACTGGATGTTATGTTACAATTCTTTGTCAGATGCAGACAGATGTCAGATTGGGCCTTTCAATGCATTTTCCATCCTTCGTCTAGTTTCTTCAAATATCTTCTTGTGATGCTTCTATTCTAAAGTGTTTTCCAAGCAAAGAAATACTGTCCAGATGAATAGCTTTAAGCAATTTTCCCAAGTTTACACTGACATTTGACTGATAATGTAAACATGCAAATAAAAAACTTCATACATGATGGTAGATCTTTGATGTTGGTGGTTGTTTACACTTGTCTTGGGCCTTAAGGTGAACTTAATTCTATGAACAACAAGGACATTGTGGCAAAAAAAAAGCTAAGTACACATTAAATCCTCAAACAGTTAGTTGACCTCATTGATCTCAGATTCTTCAACATGATCCAGGTCAGGATTCATTGACAGTCCTCCAGCTCAGTGCTCTGAAACCAATGGCTGTTTATTTTACATTTTCAAAGATCAAATATATCACTGCATGATCCATCTTAAATGAATACAATTACATCATTATTTATGTTTTATAAATTGCCTATACAGGACACCCTACCTAATCCATACTTAACGTATTGATTATTTAATAAAATTATCCAACCCCGGCGTAATTTCAACTTTGTGACTGATTCCTCTACATTATTCTCAAGTATCTGGTGATATTGAGTGAAATCCATGCGACCCTCAACTTTAACAAGATTCCTAGTACTGGCACTGGCCACACAGCCCCACAGCATGATGAAACCTCCACCAGTTTTACTGTGGGTAGAAAGTTTTTGTCTTGGAACGCTGTGTTCTTTTTCTGCCATGCAAAATGCCCCTTGTTATGACCAAATAACTCCATCTTAGTTTCTTCAGTCCACAGCACCTTCATCCAAAATGAAGCTGGCTTGTCCAAATGTGCGTTTGCCTACCTCAAGCGACTCTGTTTGTGGCATGTGTGAAAAAAGGCTCTTTTTTTTTTGCTGCAGCAAGATGATGTTGTAGGTCTTTAGAGGTGGTCTGTGGGCTGTTTTTGACCGTTCTCACCATCCTTTGCCTTTGCCTCTCTGATATTTTACTTGGCCTGCCACTTCTGGCCTTAACAAGAACTGTGCCTTTGGTCTTCCATTTCCTCACTATGTTCCTCACAGTGGACACTGACAGCTTAATTCTCTGCAATAGCTTTTTGTAGCCTTCCCCTAAACCATAATGTTGAACAATCTTTGTTTTCAGGTCATTTGAGAGTTGTTTTGAGGCCCCCATGTTGCCACTCTTCAGAGAAGAGTCAAAGAGAACAACAACATGCAATTGGCCGCCTTAAATACTGTTTCTCATGATTAGGATCACCTGGCTATAAAGGTCAAGGCTTAATGAGCTTACCAAACCAATTGTGTGTTCCAATTAATCAGTGCTAGGTAATTACAGGTATTCAAATCAACAAAATGATAAGGGTGCCCACATTTATGCACCTGTCTAATTTTGTTTTGATGCATATTGCACATTTTCTGTTAATCCAATGAACCTCATTTCACTATCGAAATATTACTGTGTCCGTCAATTATTTGATAGTTCAAAATGAAGTTGCTGATCCAAACACCCAAATATATATAAATGAAAATCATGGAAATTGTCATGGGTTTCTAAACCTTTGCATACAACTGTAACACATTTTGCCTCTAGGGTTTATGGGAATTATGACCAGTGGTGTAGACCACTCCATTTTGGGGCACAGCAGTGTGGTTCGCTTTGATGTGGTCAATGGAAAATGGGCATAAGAGACCACTGCAGATTTTTCTCAAATTAATCACATTGAAAACCTCTTAAATGTGATCAACAGGAAGATGGATGGTCACAAGTCATCAAACAAAGCTGAGCTCCTTGCTTTTGTGAACCAAAAGTGACATAAAGGCACACAACATCAAAGTGAAAACTGTCAATTTCACATTTGTGTTGAGATTAGGTCACATAGGTGGCTTAGTCCTGTAGAAATGTTTGAGGTTGTAGTTTTAGGACATTGAGCAACAATCTTGTTATTCTTTCTATTTGTAATTGTGATTTAGGTTCATCGAAGTAACAGTCCTTCTCCGTGTGGTGTGTGTTATTTTGCCCGAACCCTGGATATATAGTAACAATGGAAACACTGTTGTGTAGGCACACAAAGTACCTTATATGACATTCAGTGCATATTATAAACCGTCAGTGATTCAATATGTCTATTTAATAATCAGGATCTGTTACTAGTCACGTGTGTCGTGACTAATTGTCATGCGGATCATGGCCTTGCTCTTCTAACTCAACACAACTTCCTAATTTGTCAAAGACGGAGTGTGAAGCATTGATAAAGCAGCAAGAAACTCTCCCCAAAGAATATATGGAAAAACAAACGAGGGAGACTCCTTTATGAGGTTCGCTGTCAGCCCTGAGAAGGAAGCACGTCTGGTCAGCAATGGCGATTGTTCTCGTCCATCTTGATCGAGTGACTTGCAAGGTGCTGCAGCTCCATGGGAAGCAGATCTCTGCTCCTCATCAAACAGCTGTCCCCGCTTCCCTTGTGGCCACCAGGCCCAACCATCGCTCCACTCCTTCTAGGCCAATGGGGAGAATGGCACAAAGAGAGGCACATGACCCGGGGTGGGTTTTTTGAGGGAGAAGCAGCACAAATTCATCACAATGAGAGACAGCTGGGGGTGTCTCAAACTACCGTAGGCCACGTCACACATGGAGCAAGTCTGTGAACTCAAAGGAGTGCCAAAATTCAAGTTTACCTCATTATGTCAGTGCCAAAAGTAGAGTATACCTCATTATGTCAGTACCCATATATAGTGCTGAGTTGGATTTTCACAAAGAAGTAGCATGTTTTTTCCCAGAGTATTTTTAAAGACTTTTGGGAAGCTATTTTTTTATCGTTTTGAATGACAGGACAGTAGGAAGCAGTCGTGTCAGGGCTCAAACCCCCATCGTCATGTGACATGCGTGCTCCAGATTTGACAGCTTAACCCACCATATCAAACTCTGGCACTCTTTACCCTTATTTTACCAGAAAGTTTGACTGAGAATATATATTCGTTAGGGTTAACTGCCACTCTCAGGGACAGAACAGGGTGTTTTTACTTTTCTGGCTATGGAAATTGATAACTGGTCAAATGCTATAAAAAACCCAACATAATCTAAAAGAAAAAAGCTATTCTACAACAGCAGTCTTCTTCTAAATGATTTCACTCAAGTTATATTGACCCTCTCAGGATTGGATTTGCGCAAGTATTTTTCTTTATTAAACTATTGCACATGACATAAAGAAAATACCTACATTAGGAAGCAGTTTGCCAAAGTAGAGGTGTTGTAAACATATAGGAATCAATCAGAATGAATTACGTGGTTATGTCTATGCAGACTCACAACTTGCTTTTATTAAACCTTACAATCTAATGCAAAGTGTCGTGGCAAATACGCTTCCACAATTTTTAAGCAGTCACCTAGATGCCCCAACTCTCATTAGCTGATTATTGTCAAATTACTCTAACCAGGTCATAGGGAGATTCATCCAAACATTTAGAAGTGTACTACTTCAAAATGGAGATGGCCTCAACGGAGCTGCCTATGCTCTGAGATACAATGAATATTCCATCTATGAGCAAACCAACAAGCCTCCCTTAAAAACTGCCTGCTTTTGCCTCAAGACAAGACATTCTACAATCAAATTACTAGCCTTTGCTTTGAATACACAGGAATCTGTGTGGCAAGGGCAATTGACATGCCCATCCATCGGTGTAATTGTATGTGCTATGATAAACAGTCCTTCAATCAACCGGATTGTATCTACCGTAAATGGGATGGTAAAGATGTGGGAAGTGTTCAATCACCATAATAGGTTAGGAATGATCAATCATCTGGATCTGTCTCGTGTTGCAGGTTGGAATCGGTTCAATTGGCAGGCAGGACACAGGTGTTTATAGGATGCTGGGATAGCATAGGTATAAGACTAGGGTCAATTGGTAATTGGACAAGACCTATTGGGAAGGGAGAAGAAAAAAATGGGTATATGACTACAAATATAATATATGTATTCTGGGGTGATCTTTAAGTAAAATATTTGTATAAAATTAAGTTAAATACTTGACCAATATATTATACTCTACATTATTACTATATATTATACTTTAACTCTACTATATTATATAGCTGTTTTAAAGTCCTTGCTCTCTGTAATGTAAACTAACATTTAATGCCAGCAATAGTAAATGTTGAAGATTTATTTAGAATTATTGAAGCTGGAAAGCCAATTGAGAATAAATTCTTATTTACAATGACATGGCCAAAGGCATAGTGATTACAAGACAACAATTATTTATACCTGAATATAGAAATTATCATGTTATGCATTACAAATATTACTGCTAACCTGTTGGAGTACAGGAGAGTACAATGTAATGAAGGAAAATGTTGTGTTCAATGGTATAATTATCATTTGAAATGTCTGTAGTCAAAACCCATCTCTTAATTGACTCAATAGTCTGATTGCAATCCATGTGTTGCATTCAAATGTAAAACCCAGCCAGAGTACCAGTTGTAAAAGGCGTCAGATGGTCTTCTTGTGCACACGCAAACACACACACACACAAACACACACACACACACACCCAAAAACAAACACTCACAGCCAGCCACACACGACCCCATGTGTGTGGCTGCTCCAAGCCTTTTCCAGAAGCCCATCTGCTGGCGGGGTCAATACTACTCTCACACACATTTAGCACACGCTCTCACTCACAGAGGGAGATGGACCGGCAACCTGAGTGCCAATTAACTAAATGAGACAGATTGTTTGTGTTGACTTTAATTTCAGCAGACGATGCGCACGTATAAAGTTGGATTTGCTTCGAGACTTCTGTTGCATGAATGCAGCAACTACTTCGCAGTGTTTTTGAGCTGCTTTTTGTCTACCTGGTATCATGTACTGGGATACATTTTAAATATGATCCATTTCCCATACACCATTTAAAAATAGTAAGTGTCTTGCTTAAAGACAGAATTACAGATTTCTTTTCAACAGGTTAGCTCAGGGGATCAAACCAACAACCTACTAATTTCTCACCCAAGTCCTGACCGGACTGAATACAAACTTCTCTGTGAATTCTTTTAGGGCTTATTCACACTTCACTGATTTAATTCTGAAAAGAAGTAGTAATATTGTAAACGGATGAAAATATAAATGATCACCCTTCACCTTCTTCATGGGTGACTTTTTTGCAGATATCCCCGGCAAATCATTGAACTGTCTTTACTTGGCAATCACTTCTTTTCATCAATGTCAGTTTGCAGTGAGTCAGTGTTCTCATGCTAACTGACTAACAACTAACTGAGCCATAGTAGGCAATAGCTTTTTGTGGTAAATGTTTTACTTTATCCATGATACACTGGGTAACATATTTCCCTATTATAGACTGGATATGCCTAACCCTATTCCCCTTTGTTTCATATAAGTCTCACTGGCTGGCTCAGCTACTTTAGCTAGCTTATCTGACATTAGCTATCTTAGCTGACATTAGCTAGCTTAGCTGACATTACCTAGCTAATGTTGTGCAAATCATGGAAGGCTTTTTGTCATCATAGATATGCATGCCTGCCAAACTTGAAAAAAATAAATAATAAAAACATCCCTACATGAAATTTAAATGTTATTGAAATACAGATTCAGTCACAATAACTCTTGTTAGGGTGAATATGCTTTCGGTTAGCTCACGTTCCAGTCTGCTTTGTCAGTGCCATCAAGCCACACGTCGGAACCCAGGAAATTTATTTCCCATTTCCGCCTAATCTATTCAATGAAATAAAGTAAAATGGCTGATCAACCAATGAAACTGATGAGGGAATTTGAGAGTCATTTGGGCGAGGTCACTTGGGCACTGTAAATCTCCCTCCCTGTGTCACGGCTCTGGGTTTCAGCCTTAATAGCATGGGCCCAAGGGAAGCAGCTGAGTTTCTGGCTGTCACATGGCTTTAAGGTGACGGAATGTAGCCCACTACCATTCTTAGACCCCCCCACATAAACCCCTTCACACCACTGCACGCCCCATTACAAAATCCCTAGCAGATGGCTCTGAGACAAAAGAGTGTGAGATGATGCCTCACACACACACACACACACACACACACACACACACACACACACACACACACACACACACACACACACACACACACACACACACACACACACACACACACACACACACACACACACACACACACACAC
>JACXGM010020679.1:0-11649 GCA_016801145.1 Umbra pygmaea | reverse complement strand
TTTGTGCCTTCAGACTTGAAGAAACCAATATTCAATTTAGCTAGCTAATATTAGATTAAGAACTAAGTTTAGTTAACCACTGGACTTACGTAATGTTACAGAACTCTGAATAAACTTGAATATATTTTGACACTTCTGACCTACTGTATGAAATGCAGTATCTTGTGTGTGTGTGTGAGTGTGTGTGTGTGTGTTTGCACAAACGCTTTCTGCTCATGCTTATAGCAACAGGCAGGAGCATCGATAGCAAATAGAATGTTAAAACTGTGTCCCCACCAATGTTCAATCCAAACCTACGCCCTTGTCAAAAACAGCCTATAATTTAGTTGCAGATTTCTGTCACTGTGCATTGTTCAACAATTCAGCGCACTTTGCACAAGGAGAAACTCTACAGGAGAGTGATACGGAAGAAGCCTTTTCTGCACACACGCCACAAACATGAGGTATGCAAATGCACATTTGGACAAGCCAGCTTCATTTTGGAAGAAGGTGCTCTGAACTGATGAAACAAAGATGGAGTTATTTGGTCATAACAACACTGCAAAAAATACCCTTCTTGAAACAAGCTAAATAATCTTAAATCTGGCCAAATTGTCCTGTATCAAGCAAATAAATCTGCCAATGGGGTAAGCATTTTTTCCTTGCTAAGAATTCTTGAAATTAGCAAAAAAGTCTTGACACTGAGAAGCACAGATTTATTTTAAAACTAGATAAAAATGCTTAAAACTAAGCAAGTTTAGCTAGATACAGGAACTTGAAAAATTGTTATTTTAGATATAAATCCTTAAAATTAGTTTATTTTAGTCAATTGTTCTTATTTTGAGAGTTTTTTTCTAAAAATTAAATACCAAAATTAGCACAAAAATCTTAAAATGAGATGAAATTTCTTGAAAAAGACCAAGCAATATAAGTTACTTTGTCTTAAAATAAGCAGCATGAACCATTCTCACTTTGAGGGTCTTTATTAAACAAAAACATGATATTATTCCAGAGCATGTCAGAAAATACACCTTTGGTTTCAAAATAAATGCTGAAACAAGTTTAATTTTCCACTAAAGAAATGCACACTGTTCCTTACTGCCAATACACCAAATATGTAGAACAAAAGAAAACACATCCTCCAGTATAATTAGTCTAAACAGTAACAATGCACATACCATCTCTCCATTTCAAATGACATCTCAATTTCAGTGATGCTCAGTAATTAAATGTGAGGTACATGTTTCAAACACTATATGAGATTTATCTACTTACTCGATGAGCGCTTGCCATTCAGACATGGCTTTCTTATACGAATGGGTTACATCACACATCTCATCTCCCAGCACCTTGGTTTGCAACACACAAAAGTGTGGCAATAGACTTAGGATACAGTAGGTCAATTGAAGGCCATGAGACAGAGGCCCCTCATACTACAAATCTTTGGAAAGTGCACATCAGTGGAGGAAGGCATTGCGATTTTCTGTGGGGGAGATAACAAAATAATCAATGTAGAATATTAGGAAACAGCTGAAAACAAGTAACATGTTTCATTCAGTATTGTAGTAATGTTTCACATATCACAGTTTGAACCATCATGCCTTTCAAACCCATGAGAATCAAGGGTATAAAAACATTTTGGCTTCTTAAAAAATATGTGATGAATGTCACAATGAACAATTGTTTGCTTGATTTTGAATTGCTTTAATAAGGGTTGAAGTTATTTTAGAGCCTTTGGTGTATGAAAGCCATGGTCATTCAAATATATGAATAGGGTGGAAAGCTTTAAATGTCACGGCATAAAATACTCACCTTAAGAACATGGCCTTATTGCTCGAGCCCAGCTTCTTTGGTGGTGCAGTGCCAGATAGGAGGAGCAATGGTAAAAGCTGGGAAAAACACTGGTTTTAAAGAATCCCCCCAAAAAGGTACATGTTAAACTCTCTAATGCTGTCTAAAATGATAAAGTATGGAATTTTTTAATTAAATGTTAGTGTACTTGTGAACTTACCTCTAAAGTTCTTGGAGGCTTCATAGCTTGCTTCATCACACCATAACACTGAACCTTAAGAGTAGAAGGGTGATGGTGCTCTCTGTTCCTAGTCATTGCCGCTCCCATCCTGGGATGGATAATTTAGAAACTTTTGAAGTGCTGGGCTCATCCTGCATGGCACGGTGACATCTTCCAACTGCTGATGAACCTTGGATTTTAATATGCTCAGTCTCCCCCCCTGAAATGAAGATATAAACATTTAAAAAAGAGGACACACAAATGGATATGTAATTATCATTAATTTTTTTTTAAATGTACAGTCTTTTGGCTGAGACTTTGTATTGATGCTCTTGTATTTTGTTTCATTCAATGTTTATACATTTTTGAATGACCATCAATATCTTCCTTGTGTTAAACAATTTTGTTACAGTATAAAATAATTGTGTGCATCTAATGTTTCTGTCTTACAGTTCAGCACCTTTCCGAAACTGTTTTGAACTGGGACGACTGGACACCACAGATTTAATAAATATTTTCAGTGGTTTAACTTTTAGGTTCACTTGTAGCCAGCGTTGGATAAGGTACTCTTTAAAAGTAACTTACAGTTGTTAAAAGTGCTTGTAGCTAGCTAAAGGTTAAACACAGCTAAAAAGCTGCTTGCCCTTGCTAGCAAATGTTTGAGATTGTGTTCATGGAAGGCAGTAATGTTCCTATCTGGCTAGCTAACTAGCTAGGTAAGTTAGCTAACGTCTAAAGTTACAAACCGCTAATTTAACCATGGAAAAATGTAATTGAAACACGCAGCATAAATGAAATAGTTTATTTACTTGATAATGCTTTAATATAAAGTGTTACTTACCACTGAAGTTAGAAATTGCAACTTTGCTGAGTCCACCCATTACTCGAATGTTCGTCTTCTTCTTCTTCTTTGGATCGCAACCAACTATAGGTGCATCTACCGCCACCAACTGTACCGGAGTGTGAGGCCGGTCACGGCCCACCCAATTCAACACCACCCACCACACCCCACCACCCTAGGAATTAAAATACAGCCCCCTACCCCCCCACCCCACTACCTACCCTCCCCCTTCCCTTTCATCAGCTCGTGCACCATCTCCCCCGTGACGTCAGTAATACCCATAAACTCCCTAGCATCACCCACCACCACATCAATCCTCGCATTCCGTCCCTTAACCTGACTACACACATTCACCATACTACACAAAAACGCCAAAACCTCAACACTGCCCACCACCAGTGAATCCTTACCAACCACACACTCATGCTTACACTTCTCAGACAACACCACACTACAAACACCCAAACCGTCCTCTGACACCGGGCCTACAACCCTCTCCTTCTCCACCTGCACACCAACCCCAAGTCCCCCCACTCTCCGCACCGCTTCCGCATACGTGACTCCATCTACCATCTTAACCCGCTGTGCCTCCGCCGCCTTCTTCTGAACCACACACCCTCCAAACACAGCACTGTGCTCCCCACCACAATTACAACATCTCACCACGTCCCCTACCCCACACTTACCATACTCATGCGCACCCCCACACCTACCACACCTACCCTTCCCTCTGCACACAGCAGCCACATGCCCCATCCGCTGACAATTAAAACACCTCAGTGGCGGTGGCACATATTCCCTCACATAAAAACTAAGGTACCCTACGTGCACCCTACTCGGCAAAGGCCCCCCAAACTCCAAAAACACTGTGGGACTCATCCTATCTAACCCCAACGCCCTACTGCCCAACCGTCTCGCCTCCAACACCACCCCACCCGACACAATCTCCTTAAGCTCCTCCATTGACAGATCCTCTGGCACACCTGTGATCACCCCTCTCACCTTCACCGCACTCCCAGGCACCATACACCTCACCTTACCCCCATTTAACACCTCCAACTTCAGCAACTTATTCCTCAGAGCCACACTACCCACCACAATAAGCACCCTCCCACCACTCAAACACCTAGCATCCACCACCCTCCCAACCTGTTCCCTAATTGCCGCAGTGAGTGACACCGGGTGTAGCAGCTTACCCGTTGGGGCCGTAAACTCCACAACCACCTTATACCCCAGAACCCCACCACCAAGTGCTGGCCCTTCACCCTCTCCCGAACTACTCTCACCGCCCTCTTTCTTCCGTGCCCGCTTCTTTTTCCTCTTAACATACCGTGTTTCCTCAAACCCTACCGCCACTCCAGCCACACTCACACTCCCATGCGTGCTCCCTTCCATGCCGACCTCACCCCCGGCACAGCCGTCGCGACTTGCCACCAGCATGGCATTCTCCCTAGTCTCCCTCTCCAGTGCCAGTCTGTCCAGTTCAATAATTTCAGCCAACTCCTCCGCCAACTCCGCCGCAGTGGATTGTCGCATGCTGCTCGTTTCTCCTAGTCCTCCTCCCACGAAATGTACATTCAAAACAACTTTGTAAGAACACAAGGTGCTTCCTGCGTATTGCTTCCAAAAAATGTTCCTCGTAATTACGTTCCCACAATGTATTAATGGTGATACCCAGAGTAATATGCTATATAGCTTAGTGCCCAGAAGGTGTTGCACCACAGTACTGATTATTAACCCAGAACAGGTGTAGAGTTAATTACCTAATCAACTACACTTGTGTATATCCGAATGTTCATCAGACTGATAAAAAATACTGGGGCAAATCTTCCTCTTCTTTAGTTTTACTGGAAGATCGCAACCACCTGAAAGGTGCATATACTGCCACCTACTGTACCGGAGTGAGAGGCCAAAATCAGCTCAAATATGATTTAATGTGCATTAAATATCTTGGAATAACATTATTGTATTACAGTAATATTTAGAGTATTTTTTTGCTTAACAAATGTGGATTGAACACTATATACTTAAAAGGTAAAGCATGTAAATGAGTTTATCCCTTAAAAAACGCCCTATCATTGGTATTTGAGTGAC
The DNA here is from genome assembly GCA_016801145.1 of Umbra pygmaea. NCBI lineage: Eukaryota > Metazoa > Chordata > Actinopteri > Esociformes > Umbridae > Umbra > Umbra pygmaea. The sequence goes on along the minus strand of JACXGM010020679.1, from coordinate 6,724 downwards.
GTAAAGGGCCAAATTGTGCTGGTTAGACAACTGTGTCCGAGTTTATCCCAAACTGCAGCTTTTGAGTAGTTTTCCCAGTCTGCAGTAGTCAGTACCAAAAATTAAACAGCTGTGGCTCATAAATGCAACAGTCATGGAAATTTGTCAAAAAGTTACAGAAATGTTATGGAAAGTTTTTTAATTTATTTATTAAGAACATAGTCGGCAACACAGAACTGTGTAATACCTTTATCCAAATCAGTCAAGGGTCATGTTAAACTGTATTTTCATGTTCGTCATGTTTATAATAAAAATAATAAATTGTTTTCATTTCATAAGATTCTTAAATTGAGAAATCGTGCAAGTGGTCTCAATCTTAAAATAAGAAAGATAAGCTTGTTCCTTTGCTGGGATAATTAGCAAAATATGTCCACACCTTATTACTAGTTAAATCGAACTTGAAATTAGTTAGTAAATCTAATGAAGAAAAAGTTAGGTATATTTTCTCAAAATAAGACTATTTGTCTTATGTGAAAAATGCTTGACAAGATTTTTTTTCTTTTTAAACTTAAAATAAGACTAATTTTCTAGAAATAAGGCTTTTTTTACTTTCTTAAAAATCAGCTTTTGCAGTGAAGGGGCATTATGCATGGAGGCAAAAGAACACAGCGTTCCAAGACAAACACTTGCTACCCACAGTAAAATTTGGTGGTGGTGACATCTTGCTGTGGGACTGTGTGGCCAGTGCCGGTGCTGGGAATCTTGTTAAAGTTGAGGGTCACATGGATTCCACTAAATATCAGCAGATAATTGAGATTAATTTAGAGGAATCAGTCATAAAGTTAAGTAAAAGAGCATGGGCTGGCCATTTCTTGGCAACCATCAAACCTAACTGAACTGGAGATGTTTTGCAAAGAGGAATGGTCTAAAATACCTTCATCCAGAATCCAGACCCTCATTACAGGCTATAGGAAGTGTATAGAGGCTGTAATTTCTGCAAAAGGAGGATTAACTAAATATTGATGTGATATTTCTGTTGGGGTGCCCAAATTTATGCACCTGTCTAATTTCTTCCTAATGCATATTTCCAGTTAACCTAATTTCACTACTGAAATGTTACTGTGTCCTTCAGATATTTGACCGATCAAACTGAAATTGTTGATCCAAACACTCATTTGTTATGATATAAATGAAAATCGTGTAAATTGTCAGGGGTGCCTAAACTTTTGCATACAACTGTGTACATTTAACAGTTACACTGTTTGCAATAGAGCAGTAGAATGTGGAATGAACATGGTGGGCAGGGCTGGCTACCACATTGCCAGAGGGATTGCAGATAATGACTAACATCAATTATAAGTCTATAGTGACCATAGAAACAGTCAGCCATACTGTGGTGATTGTAAAACCAGTGGAATGTCTATATGAGCTGCACTGACCCTGTACAATTAAATGTGGCCCATTTAGAGCCCTGATGGACTGTAGAAAGAAGATGTTGCAAAGTATGGCTGTTTTAGACAGGATGATACTGTATTAATAGTGTTACCGTTAGTATATTTTAGGAAAGCTTTAAGTTATTTACATACATAGCCCTTATGTTGTCCAGTGTGTTCCACTCTGGGTCAAAAGTCTTCCATGAGAGAGCGTGATTGGTCAGTTTTATATGTAAAAAACTGTTTTCAGACCCGTAAAGTTAAATATTATGGTACAAGCTGCTCACTGATTTTAAGGCACGAGAGAATGACAAATACTCCCTAAAAAGGGGAAATATTTTGGTACAATGTGTTATGTCATTCTACATTTTGTTTATTTTTTATGTCTTATAAAATACTCAAACATTAGGGTCAGCATGTCTCAAGTTAAGCTACACTACGTGACTAAGGTAAATACCTTTTTCAATTTGAAGCAGCTGGCAATTGATGTAAAGACAAATTATTTTATAATAATAAAATTGTGATTATTGTTTGTGAGTGTACGGTCCTGGCCCGAAATCCCACGCAGAAGATGTAAGTGGGGCATCACAGAATGAGCCAGTTGACCATATGGTAATTTAGTTCACGCTCGACTTTAAACTAAAAAGACATTGTTCACTTATCCTTTATCACAGAATGATTTAGTTCTTTAAATGTGTTTAATTGTTTTATGTGGCAGGTCAAAGAACAATTGTAGCCCTCCTGTGCCCAATCGTTGTGTCAATCGGCCATATTTCTTCATGGGTCATCTGTAGGCTGGGGCACATCAACACAAAAAAAAAGGAGTAGAAGACAACCTCTGTAGCCTCCATCCGCCTATGGACTCCATTTCATTTCTCATTCCCTATTTAGTTCCTTATCTTTGACGTGGGCCCATGGTTTCATTTGGGATACAGGCGAGGTGTCACCAAGAAGGATGGTCATAATAGCATGACTGGACAAATTGCCCCCTCATAAAAGGCGTGTTTAGTGCTCCTGAATGGAGAAAGTAGGATTTGTATCTAAACCAGAGAATGGACATAATAAGCAGACTCTGGTCTGGGCGTAAATGAGGAGTGAGGGAGTTGAGGGAAAGGTTGCTCTCACAATGGTTTTTGTGTGTGAGTGTGCACTCGTGCACTAGGCGGTTTTGTCTTCCATCAGTCAGACCCCTAGAACAAAGAAAACAGGTGGCCTTCGTGTTGTTTTCCGCTCAATTTCACTCCCAAATGCTAACAGACTGGTGGAGATAGACAAGGGAAGACAACTCTTTATCTCTGAACTCTCTGTCTCTCAATGTTGTAGTCCCTCTCTATATATGTACAGTGTAAATACAGTTTAAGTAAGATGTTTACATACACCTTAGCTAAAGACATTGAAACTCAGTTGTTCACAATTCCTAACATGCAATCCTACTTAAATATTCCCTGTTTTAGGTCAGTTAGGATCACCACTAATTTTTTTAGGATGTTAAATGTCAGAATAATAGCATAGAATGATTTATATCAGCTTTTATTTCTTTACTCACATTGCCAGTGGGTCAGAAGTTTACATACACTTAATTAGTGTTTGGTAGCATTGCCTGTAAATTGCAGAACTTGCGTCAAATGTTTCGAGTAGACTTCCACAAGCTTCCCACAATAACTTTGCATGAATTGTGGCTCATTCATCCGGACAGAACTAGTGTAACTGAGTCAAGATTGTCCACCTCTTTGCTTGCACATGCTTTTTCAGTTCTGCCCACAAACTGTCTTTAGCAGTGGTCCTCAAACCCTTCCATGGAGGGCCTAGTGTATGCTGGTTTTTGGTCTTTCCCTTCAATTAGAGACAAATCAGGACCTAGACTGCCAGGTGAGGGGAGATCCTAACCAATTACTGAGCTACTCCATCAGGCTTGTACAAGGTAAAAGCAAAAACCTGCATACACTAGTCCCTCCATGGAAGGGTTTGAGGACCACTGATCTATAGCATTGTGGTCAGGGCTTTGTGATGGCCACTCCAATACATTGACTTTGTTGCCCTTAAGCCCTTTTGCAACCAAGCTTTACCATCTTGACTGATGTCTTCTTGACTGATTTTGTTTCAATATATCCACATTATTTTCCATCCTCATAATGCCATCTATTTTGTGATGCAAAGAAGCCCCACAACATGATGCTGCCACCCCCCTTTTTCACAGTTGGGATGGTGTTATTTGGCTTCCAAGCATCCCCCTTTATCCTCCAGACATATTGGTGGTCATTATTGCCAAACAGTTCCATTTTTGTTTCATTAAACCAAAGGACATTTCTCCAAAAAGTACATTCTTTGTCACCATGTGGAATTGCAAACTGTAGTCTGGCGTTAAGATGGCAGTTTTGGACCAGTGGATTCTTTCTTGATGAGCGGCCGTTCAGGTTATTTTGAATAAGGACTTGTTTTACTGTATAGGTGTTGATACTTTTGTACCAGTATCCTCCAGCTTCTTCTCAAGGTCCTTTGCTATTGTTCTGGGATTGATTGGCACTTTTCATGACTCCTGGAGACAGAATGCACAACTTGAGGTCTTGGCTGATTTATTTTGATTTTCTCATTATGTCAAGCAGACAGGTGCTGAGTTTAAAGGAGGCCTTGAAATACAGTATATCCACTGGTACACCTCCAATTGACTCGAATTATCTTAATTACCACATCAAAAGCTTATAAAGACTGTAAATGAATGTAAATGAACAAGCTAAGGAAATGAACACAATGGTCCATTGGTCCAGTAACAATGTTATTATAAATATTATAACTACTATTATAACTACAATCATGTTTTGTGTCTCTCGTTTTCTCTCTCCCCATCTACATCTACTAATACCCCTATCTATCTGTATGTGGAAAATTTGTCTCATGTAGGCATACGATTGGCAGAACATTCGACAGTGCAGCTCCGCTTCCAATGGCCTGCTGAGAACAAGGCCATGCTCCCTGAGTCAGTAAAAAATCAATGTTCTTCTTAATATGGGATCCTTCAGAGTGGTCAGGTATTTTGCCAATGTGTTATCTAATTTTAGGGCAACTTAGCATTTAATTTCTACAAATAATATTCAAATATTTGTTTAGGTGTACATGTGTAGCTCTGCTGTGGCTCTGTCCGGTCAATTTGGGTTTGTAAACCAAGCCCCAAGACCACACTGCAAAAATTTACTATTTAAATATAAGAAAAAAAAACTTTCATTGAGAAGATTCAGACTATAAACAACTGAAATTAACTGCCAGTGGGGTAAGACAATTACACTTGGTAAGATTTCTTGAAATAAGAAAAAATAACTAGGCTTTAGAAAAGTGAGTAATCACTTGAAATAAGTGTAAAACACTCAATCCAGGCACTCTTATTAAGTCATATAAACTTAAAACTAGCTTATCAATCAAGTTTCTTTCTGAATTGAGTGAACATATCTTAAGTCTAGTGCTACTAAACAAGATGATTCCTCTTAATTCAAGAGTAGTTATCATTAGTTTTTCTGTCTTAAAATGAGAAAGTGTTTACACAAAAATTAAGCACACAATGACCAATGTCTACAGTTATTTATTCTAGCAAAAACAAAAAGTTTACTTGTGGGTTATCAAAATAGTTACTGCAAAAAATGCCCTTCTTGAAAAAATCTAAATAATGTTAAATCTGGTCAAATTGTCCTGTATCAAGCAAATAAATCTGCCAATGGGGTAAGCAATTTTCTTGCAAAAAAAGTTCTTGCAAAGAACTCTTGAAATTGCCAGAAAAGTCTTTATTCCAGAGCATATCAGAACATACACCTCTGATTTCAAAATAAAGGCTGTAACAAGTTTATTTTTCCAAGAAATGCACACTGTTCCTTAATGCCAATACAACAAAAAATGTAGAACAAAAGAAAACACATCCTCTAGTATAATTAGTCTTAACAGTAACAATGCACATACCATCTCTCCATTTCAAATGACATATACATTGCAATGATGCTCAGTAATGAAATGTGAGCTACATGTTTCAACAAACACCATATGGGATTATCTACTTACTTGAATGCTTGCCATTCAAACATGGCTTGCCATTCAAACATGGCTTTCCTATATGAATGGGTTACATTGCACATCTCATCTCCCAGCACCTTGGTTTGCAACAGACAAAAGTGTGGCAATAGACTTAGGATACAGTAGGTCAAGTGAAGGCCATGAGGTAAAGAGACCCCTCATACTACATGTCTTTTTTAAATGTCGTCACTGGGAAGGCTTTGGGATCTTCTGAGAGCTAGATAACAAAATAGTCAACGTAGAATATTAGGAAACATCAGAAAACAACTAACATGTTTCATTCAGTACTGTAGTAATGTTTCACATATCACAGTTTGAACCATCATGCCTTTCATACCCATGAGAATCAAGGATATACAATCATTTTTGGCTTCTTCAAAAAATAAGTAATGAATGTCACAATGAAGAATTGTTTGCTTGATTTAAAATTGCTTTTTTAAAAGATCGACCATTTTTGACAGACAAAATGGCAGAAATTAGATGAGTCAACAAAACCTTTATTTTTAGTGTATTCTGTGTACACAAACAATGTTCTCAATGCTCGAGTTCATGTGTACAGACCCTGGTGATACTTCGAGCAAAGTTTCATGTTGTGTCAAGCCTTCTTAGTGTTTTAAAAATAGCGATTTTGATGCTGTCATAGCAATGCCCCCATCCCTCCCGTTCTAAAGGCGATTTGACCAAAAATAAATCTTAAAAGTGGCGTTTCCATCCTAATTATGCTTTTAAGTGAAAGTTTGACTGGAGTGCATTAAAAAAAGACATTAGTTTGCATTTTGGCGAGAGTTGCGCTTTAAGGGTTGAAGTTATTGTAGACCCTTGGTTGTTGTGTGTATGTAAGCCATGGTTATTCAAACATTGTTATAGGGTGGAAAGCTTTTAATGTCACTGCATGAAAAGCCGCTTTCCGACCGCAGGGATTTTTGCAGTTCCTAGAACATAACGTTCCTATAACCATTTTTTTCTCGTGTTCCGATAGAAGAAATTGCGGGATTATTTAGTTCCTCGCACTGCCGTTCCTATAACCTTTTTAGCTCCTACTCCAGAGCAGGGTCTTTCCATTTTCCCTTTTCCAAGGTCCACGTTGATTGGTCCAACTTATAAATTACGCCGGTCGCTTCGTTTGTCTGTTGCGTATAATACTACATATTATGCTGGAGCCTTCGTCTCCAGCCTAGTTTTTAAACGCCGCGGTTCGAACTCCGTTATTAGGACATTATCAACACAACATTATTTTTATAAAATCGTATTGGATTTCG
>JACXGM010020678.1:0-17666 GCA_016801145.1 Umbra pygmaea | reverse complement strand
TTATCATAATGTAAGTCTAATATCATATTCCTACACTACCACTAGTTTCAGTGTGTTGAAACTCATAACAAATATCCTTACCCTTTCTGGCTGGCTGACTGGAAGAGGCAGATGAGGAGCTTTCAGCTGCTGAGCTGCAAGACGGTGCTGGTGAGCTGCAGTGCAGGGGTATCGGTAGCTGCTGGTCACACTCTCTTTCATCAATGGCCAACAGTTCTATAAAAAAAGCAAAAATAAGAGTGTTTTAATCACAAACGTTTCCATTGCACCCTATAGAGTGTCTGCGTTTGGCGAAGCCGTATTTTACGTTGGTAACGTTAACTAAACCAATGCTGTGTTAGAACGTAGCATGCTAATGTTAGCTATTGTTAGCAATAGCACGCTAGCTAGCTGACTGGTCAAGCAAGCACAGCTACTATTAACTAGCTTTGTAAACAAAACAGCTAAGAAATGTATAGTTGCTTTGCAAGAAGGTGAAACATTAGAAAAGTTAAACTTACCGAAATCAGTAACGTTGTTACGCTGCAGCAGCGTCTTATCCACCAAAGAGTCCAGCATTGCAGTGGCAGAATTTAATGCCCTGGTAATCTGGCATGCTGGTCTGTTGCCGAGGATCAAGTCCAAAACATCAAAATGGGGATTTCTATTACGTGGCCTTCCATTACCACTTCGCCCCAACTCCTTCTTTTGGTCCCTGTAATCCTTTTTTAGCTTTTTTAACTTGTTGTTGATCTGCTCTATTGTTCTGTTAAACCCCGCTGCAGCCATATCCCTCTGGATCTCCTGGAACACATGTTTTGTTCTCGACGCACCTTCTATTTTTTGCTGTACCTCTACCGATGACCATATTGCTAGCAAAAAGTTTGTCTCCTCAACCGACCACTGTTTCACTTTTGAATCCATCTTTCTTGAATCTTGGTACTATCCTTGTACTATCTTACTAGTTTTTTTAACAATGGCGGCGGTCACAAACTTTCCGTCCGGTAGTTGGTAACAATAACCCCGCCCCCAGCCCCTGACGTAAGTACGACGTGGTAAAATAACGGTTCTAGACCAGCAAAGAGTTGGTGCCGCTCTGGAACCAGTTTTCCAGGCCGAGAGACGGTTTTTGGCTGTCGAAAAGGAAAGAACTGTTTCAAATTAGGCACCGGCCCAGAACCTACCCAGTTCTTTCTTTGGTCGAAAAGGGGTATATGTGTTCACGTGCCTGTCTTAAAACCAAACCATGTCCACACTATTGACGTTGCACCCTTTTTAACAACACATTTTTGCTTGCTGCTGCGCGGATAATTCTACCTGCACCCTCCATTGTTTTTTTTCCACTGTTATCTTCCAGGTGTTTGTTTTTCACGTGTGTTTGTGTGCGTCACGCAGTGGGCATTAAGTTTTTAGGGGCACGGTTTATTCCAAAATAAGATTATTCTCAGTTGTTGCAGCTGGCGGAATGACATAGAAAAAAATACTGGTAACGAATACAGCAAACTGTTCCTTGGAAGAAAAGCGCTATATAAGTTGAATGCATTATTATTACATACATGAAGACCGGTATATAGTTTTTCCGGTATAACTCCCAGCCGTAATTGGAAGAGGACGTCATAGAAAAAATAAAACAAATACCATACCATGAAATCTGAATCCAATTCTGACAAAAACTAATATAATATCATAATGCTAATCTAATTGTGTAAACAGTCATGTCAGCATTTTAAAGTGCCATATCAGCATTGCTTGAAATTACTGTTAATTTAGCATTCAAATTAATAGAATACTACAATATAGACTTAACTAGCGTACTGGTAAAACAATAGACTTAACTGGCGTACTGGGAAAACGATTCTCACCAGAATAAGGCTGTGCTGTGGGATTTGAAGTTCTGTGTGTGCCTTAATTTGCTCTTTTTCCTCCAGCTCTGAGAAATGCGCTCACTAGTGACCAACATAGACCTAGAGCTTGGACTGTTCGGGCAGCTTCACTGTTAACCCTGTTGGTAACAGCCAGATGTAGATTGTGTCCAAAACAATTTAGCGACAGCCATCTTAATTGCCTTACTTCAGCAACAATGTTCTCTCCATTATCTATAGTCATCCAGACCCCAGTCGTACAACCCTAACTGTATGCATTCGGACATGTGTTCTGCTGTTTGGCTTTCAGGCGTGTACCTTGTTTCCAAACACTTGGATTTCAGTGACCAATCTTTGGCGAGGTAGTGAACAGCCATGCTCATATATGGGGCCAAATTCATGCTTGACCACATATCTGTTGTCAGTGCAAAATTACTGATATCTTGGAGTTCTCTTTGCAGTTCATCCTTTACCTTACTATACAGGGCCAGAACAGCTGTTTGAGAGAAGTACTTTCTCACAGGCAGCTCGTACTCTTTGAAATATGCAACATTTCTTTAAATGAACATTTTCCACTGTTCAAAGTTACTATTTTTAATACCAAATATCGAGTTAAACTATCTGTTAGTACTCTCCATTTGTCACTTTTTTATATTTTGTCACTTTGGAAAATGACTGCACATACTCAACTGCATCTTACCAGAGGTGGATGTTTTGGCAACAGCTGAAGCAGTGTTTAATCCAATGGCCGCATAGGCCGCGGGGTGGTTAATTTTCAAGTGGTTACGGAGATTGTTGGTGTTGGCATTTGTAACACATACCGTTTTTTCGAATATTCTGCACAAATGTTGCTCAAGGTTTTTTGGGTTTCTGTTGCAATCTGGTTTAAATACTAAATGTGCCCATATAGGCGATGTGATATATTTCTTCGCAACAAGATCCATCGGTTTTACCTTTCTTCACTAAGTTCTCATATGTAAAGTCATACTGCTGCAGGCTAGAGGTTATCACCGCTACCACCCAACGACCCCCACCCTACAGGTTCTTTACACTCTAGGAGGCACCTCCCTAACCCATCAGTGAACACAATTGACTTGATACATTTTCCATGTTCATGAGTTATCTGTGCATGTCATCCATCACGTTATTTTACTAGGCTGTTACCGCAGTTTGAGTTGCGGTTTCTGTGTGAAGTTTTAAAACCGAAATATGCCTAAACAGCCGATTTTGAACTTTTTAATAACACGATCCATATTTTCATCCCACTGGGGAAAGAAACAGACTATTCACCCTCCCACACTTTAATGAATAGGTGTTGTTTGAACGGTAGGCAACCTTGCACCCCCACTCCCACACTTGCCATTTAACTCCATTGAGCGACTTCAAAGGTTGGCCACTGAGCTGCACGCCTGTATCTGCAAATCTCAGTTATGCTATTATCCAAAGAATCAAATACAGTTGGAAAAGCCTTAGACAATTTATAACACCAACTGTTAGTAAAATATTTTTTTCAATTTACCATTTAGACACTTGGTATGATACAACTTTTTAAAAATATTTTAATAACATGGTTTTGGCAGTTATAGAGTTCTAATGACAGTGTTCATCTATAACCTTCCGTCTCACGGTTATTTATTAACTGTCACACCCCTATCCTGAACTCTACTGGATGGACGGAACACCATTCTTTTAAAAGATATTCTCTCATTTGCTGTTTTGATGATGTGGTACAGAACACATTTTTCCAAAATCTCTCATAGGTGTTTAATAAATTTGAGATCTGGTGACTGCAAAAGCCATAATACTGTATATGATTCTATCAAACTATGTATTGCTGACCCCTTGTGCCCTGTGGATGGGGTCAATGTCACCCTGGAAGAGACCACTTCAATCAGGATAGAAAAGTTTCACCATGGGATAAAGGCAGGGGTGTAGTGGAGGGTAAACACAAGTAAATTCACCTTTTTATTTGTGCAATACCGTTTACTCACCTTTTTGTCTAGTTAATTATTGTTTACTCTAATCGCACCAACCTATTTGCCAACATGTGGAATCATGAATGTTTACTGTGCAGACTGAATGCGCCTCCAACAGCACGTTCGTGTTCATTTAGTATTCTTTTCAGCAGCGCTCATCTCCCGAGTTTGTGTGACGGCAGAGGTGCAGCAGACGAGGTGCCAGACAAACATAACATTGTTCTGAATATCTGAATAACATCAATATTAGCCACTGTATTAGATAACCCCTGTGTCTGTTTTAGAAATAGAAAGACTCATCCAAAACAAAGCAAAACAAAATGAGTGTTGAAAATGGTTATAGAGAGACGGTAAGCATATCACTCATAACCATACAATTATAATTTTTAAACTTTGCTTTACAGAATAATGAGACACAAACAAAGAGAAAAATCAAAGTTGTGCTGAGGTAGGCTGCCATAAAGGAAGACCAAGAGAGGAGAGGGGTTAGTGCTTTTGTTGTGCAAATAATGTATTTTATTGAAAATATATGTAAGCATTAACAAAAACGACATGCTGTGCGTTGCCAAGGATCAACCGCACACCTCATTGGTATATAGTTTTCAAATTTGTACACAAGACAAAACCAAACTCGGAACTTAGGATGTTCTAATTCTATATACACTTATATACACTGCTCAAAAAAATAAAGGGAACACTAAGATAACACATCCTAGATGAATGAATAAACTAATCGTATGAAATACATTCGTCTTTACATAGCTGAATGTGCTGACAAAAAAATCACACAAAAATTATCAATGGAACTCAAATTTTTCAACCCATGGAGGTCTGGATATGGAGTCACACTCAAAATCAAAGTGGAAAACCACACTACAGGCTGATCCAACTTTGATGTAATGTCAAAATGAGGCTCAGTAGTGTGTTTGGCCTCCACATGCCCGTATGACCTTACAATGCCTGGGCATGCTCCTGATGAGGTGGTGGATGGTCTCCTGAGGGATGTCCTCCCAGACCTGGACTAAAGCATCCGCCAACTCCTGGACAGTCTGTGGTGCAACGTGGCGTTGGTGGATGGAGCCAGACATGATGTCCCTGATGTGCTCAATCGGATTCTGGTCTAGCGAACGGGCGGGCCAGTCCATAGCATCAATGCGTTCCTCTTGCAGGAACTGCTGACACACTCCAGCTACATGAGGTCTAGCATTGTCTTGCATTAGGAGGAACCCAGGGCCAACCGCACCAGCATATGGTCTCACAAGGAGTATGAGGATCTCATCTCGGTACCTAATGGCAGTCAGGCTACCTCTGGCAAGCACATGGAGGGCTGTGCAGCCCTCCAAAGAAATGCCACCCCACACCATTACTGAACCACCGCCAAACCGGTCATGCTGGAGGATGTTGCAGGCAGCAGAACATTATCCACGGCGTCTCCAGACTCTGTCACGTCTGTCACATGCTCAGTGTGAACCTGCTTTAATCTGAGAAGAGCCCAGGGCACCAGTGGCGAATTTGCCAATCTTGGTGTTCTCTGGCAAATGCCAAACGTCCTGCTGTAAGCACAACCCCCACCTGTGGACGTCGGGCCCTCATACCACCCTCATGGAGACATGCACATTTGTGGCCTGCTGGAGGTCAGTTTGCAGGGCTCTGCAGTGCTCCTCCTTGCACAATGCGGAGGTAGCGGTCCTGCTGCTAGGTTGTTGCCCTCCTCCTAAGGAACTGTGAAGTGGTCGGTGGTCACCACCTGCAGAACCACTCCTTCTTGTGTCTTGCTAATTGCCTATAATTTCCACCTGTCTGTTCCATTTGTACAACAGCATGTGAAAATGATTGTCAATCAGTGTTGTTTCCTGAGTGGACAGTGTGATTTCACAGAAGTGTGATTGACTTGGAGTTACATTGTGTTGTTTAAGTGTTCCCTTTGTATCCCCCATATACACTGCTCAAAAAAACAATCTTCTCAGCTGAGGAGGTAGAGTCAATAGATCACTTATTTTGGTATTCTCCGTATGTAACAAGCTTCTGGTCACAGGTGCAGGAATGGCTGAAGAATTACAACATTAGCCTAGAATTAACTGTACAGAAATTAATACTTGGTGACATTAAAAGTCATAGTCAGTCGACCAATAATAATTATTTTGGGGAAAATGTTCATCTTCAAATCCAAACTGGTAGAATCAATGAAAATAGAAAGGTTTCGTACTTATTTGAAGCATCACAGTATAGTTGAGAGATGTATGACAAGAGGAAACCTGAGATGGCTAGAACTAATAGATAGATGGGAGAGGTTAATTATAGTTGAAGAATGGGATAAAGTGCTACATGAGTCATGGTAGGCTTGAGGATCTTAGCTGAGGTGAGAGGTGAACTAACATAGTTGGAGTTAGGGGTAGAGAAAGATAAGATGATATTGGAAGCTTCAATTGGGGGGGAAATGGTGAAAGGTAGGGCAAAAAAAGTAAAAAGTAAAAACATGAATGAAAAATGTGTGGAAATGATTCATGTGCATTGATGAACAATAGCCTGTCCTTAAATTAAAAGCTGATCCCACCCTGAAAAATGATAAAAATATGTATTCTGTCTGTCCGACTCCTTTAGTGAAAGGTCAAATGCTTTAAGGTTCAATCATTTCTCCCCTCCGTATTCATATTCATTATATAAATATTATTTGCTCATATAATTTAAACAGCATATCACTGGGTGTAGGCAATACCATAAGCAGATAGGTAAACTTAATCAGGGTGATCTTTCCACAAATAGACAGGTGCTGTCCTTTCCAAGGTAGCAATACCTTATCACTTTTGCTAGATTTCTATAAAATTGTCTTGAATACAACATGATCTTTCAGTATATGTATACCTAGTATGTCCACATCCCTATCAGCCCATTTTATCAGTAAACTGGATCGTAATGTTAATGCTGAGTCTTTCAGTGCTCCAAAATTTAATATATAGATGTCACATGATAAAGTGTTCATACAGCGTCAAAAATCAGTACATTTAGTTGCCAATAAAAAATGGTCTATACTTGTTGCTGGGTGGTGTTAGGCCAATTAAAAAAACAGGAGATTGCAGTTCTAATCCCTTATAGGGATATGTTTTCTTTTGGGACAGAGACTGATATTAAATCAATGTAATTATATTATTATACAGAGTAGAATACCTTTCTTAATTTAAATAAAGCCTTGTTTGTTTTAAAACTGTTTCACGAAAGCAAAGAAATATTGTAGACTATATCCTGCATCTACATTCTCCGTTCGGAATGCATTCCTGAATCCTATGTGAACTATTTACACAGTATATCAAAGTACAGTTTCACTTTGCAGGACAACAATGGAAGCTGCTCCCTCAAAACACAAGTTCTTTTTTTTTCACAGATACCATCACAACCGATATTGTGTAGCGGTTAATGTCGGTTGCGAATACTGTATATTCTTAATGTAGTGAGTTAAGCGTTCTAATCCCTAAGGCAAATCTTTTTTCCTCAGTCTATTTAGAGGACACAATTACAATATACAATTACAATTGTGTATTATAATTGTAATCATACCTAAACAGTGATCAATTTAATAAAAACACAGCCTAGATTATCACTTCTAATATAGAATAATCATCTATATTTGCGAAAAATCATGCATGGCATTGAAGGCATAGAAGCAGAAGGAAGCACAATTACAGAGACTAGGACTTCAGAAGACTGCAAGCAAATTTCTCCTGCACAGGAAATATTTGTCCTGGACCTGTCTCCAGTGATTGAGGAGGGAAATAGATCCCCAGTGGATGTAAGGAAGACAGTCAATCTTGCTAACCCAACTGCAGCAGAAGAAGTGCAGATAGAGATACATCTCCTAAAGGCAGAGATGGAAAGAGCTGGTATCTGTGCTGTAAATTATTTTTGACTATTGGATAGTATTGTTTTTGTTTTGTTATTTACCATTGTAACAATATAAGGAATGTAAAATTCCTCTGTTTCTTACAGTGTTTCTGTTTTTTAAAATTAAAACAAACAATGGCTATTTCTGGTATTTCAGTATTTTGCCTACCTGTTGTTCTTTGCTGAGCCAGTAGGCTACACTGTTGCTTCCATTTAAGGCCATGGTATACAGGATTTGGTAATACTGAAATTTGGTATTTGAATCACAGTGATCCAATCCAATGTTCTTTGGCATAAAGTAAGATGGATCAGGTAATCTTGGATAGCAAAACATTTCGAAATCTGGAGCAATTTGATCCAATATATTCAAAAACTGGGCCCAGCACACCAGTCTTGGAAGTCTTCACGGGAGAGCAAAAAGAGTGTTATAAACAAAGTGCTGCATTAGTTGCCCCCAAGAAATATAAAGTACACCAGATTTAGAAAAAATATAAAATCATTGCATACTTGGGGAGTCCACACGGCACACAAGTGTGCTGATGCATATGGGTTAAAAACGTTTGATGTAGATGGGCATTAATTAAATGTATGGAATATGAGTTCAATAGAACTGATAGAAACAGACAGGATGAAAAATACCCTAAAACTATGGCGAGTTTTGGCAAAAATGCTTTAAATGCTTCAAAATTATGGCAAGCAGCTCCGATAGCAGGTCATATTATGAAAGTGGCCATCATTGTGAATGCAATAAACTAAATTTCAACCGAAAAAAGCATTGTTAAAAATAGTCATCTGTCCAGCCTACTAATAGAACTATATGTGGAATTTAATTTTCTCTTTCATAGAAAGGGGGCATACTATGTTATGCCCTGTTTTTTTTCTTTGAAACCAGGGATGGGCTTTTAAACAATAGTTCATTGTTGAGGGAACAGCCACTTTCCAGTACACTCTAGAATAATCAGACCATATTCTCTTCCAAGCCCCTAGATCCACTTCTCTCAACCTCTCCATTTCTCACACACACAATTCAGATATTCATGTTTTATATGAAAGGCATCTCTGATTAAATCATGTGAATGTGTTCATGTGTAAATTTGCTGTGAACCAAATAAATGGCAAACAACCCCACACTCACTACTGGAAGTTTAGTTAATATAGAAAATATGGCTCAGATTGTTTTCTAAAGTGTGAAAAAAGGATGAATGAAAAAATTGTAACATGCTCTGAAGTGAAACCAAATTTCACACGACAAAGGTATTCAATTTTGAGTTTATCTCCTTCCTCTGGAAAAGGAAATATGGCCCAGTCAGCCTGTGTTTTTCAACAAACAGCATCTGACCAATGAAAATACTGGGAGGGGCTGATTGTAATCCACCCCTTACGTGACTACCTTGGATGATTTACCAAGAATGGCCCTCCTTCCTCCACCAGGCCCCCCCTCCCCTAAACAAGATTAGCTGGGGCTGCTGGGGGAGGGAATGATTTTGTTACACAGACTGGGAGGTGCCTGAGCAGGGCAGTCCAGTTCAGGCAGCCCTGACAGGAGTGTAAGAGAATGTGTTTCCTACAACACCGTGCTTTGGAATGCCATTGTTTCAGGAGGTAGAATAAGCCAAGCGTACCATAGCAGGAGCAACAGAGGCAGTTGTTTTAGAAACAACAGCATGAAGGGCCAGGTAGTTATTGGCCATCCGGCCAAGTTTGGACACTTGAATTGGAGCTGCGATGCTGGGGTGCCCCCTAGAAGGGGCAGGAGTGTGGAGGAGCTGGGGAATTGTGGCTGGACCAAAGAGAAGGAAAGGCTGGTCCAATTGCAACAACTTCAGCATCTCCAGTTTCAGCAGCCACAGGTGGTTGGACACCAAGTCTGCACCAAGACTGAAGCGCCAAGTTTGGCCTCTGTTTCAGTGGAAGCTCCAGGCTCCAGGCAATTGGACTACAAGGTCAAACAGAAGCAAGAGAATTCCTGTCGTCTGGTCAGCTGGGAGTATGAGGACTATGACAGAGTACCTGATAGAGATATTATGCCTCAAAACAGGGACTTTTTTTCCCGCTCTACTTCAGATAATGGCCTCCTGGAATCAAGTAAAGTACATAGCTTGTCTGGTAACCATTGTTTCTACCAAGACCCAGAAGATCAAACCTACCAGGAGCTGAACAAAAGGACACAAAAGAAAGACTGCAGTGATTTCTACAGACAAAGGGGGCAGAATGACATATATAGAGACAAATATGACCACAAGCCAGGGGAGTATCACTACAAAGTGGGTGACCACTGCACAGAAAGAGATGGTGACCATTATGACCAAAAAAAAAGGGACTTTTGGGAACTGGAACAAAAGTACTATCGAGAACATGGTCATTATGATCGCCAAAACCACAGAAAGTCAGACCAGTATGATCACACTCAATGGTACAAGTCTAGAGATATAGCCCACCATGACAGTAAACATACTGACCAGAATGATCTGGAATATTTTGACAGTACGACACAGAGGGATAAAGACCATATGGAAAAGGATTATTTAGACCACAGGCAAAACCACAGAAAGAAAGACCACTGTGTAAAAAAACACTTTGTTCAAAGGGAAGAGTTTTATGAGCATACAGACAAGGATTATTATGACCGTAAAGAGAAGAGCCTTTATGACCATACAGACAAGGATTATTTAGACCGTAAAGAGAAGAGCCTTTATGAGCACCATGATACGGACCACTGTTACCCTAAAAAGAAAGATAATTATTTTCTCAAGGAAAATGATCACTACAACAATGGAAATGAACTCATTAACCACAGAGAAAAGGACAACTATGATCACAAAGCGATGGATCATTACAAGAGCAAATCAGAGAACCACTATGGTCATATGGAAGAAGACTACTACAATGGCAAAGAGAAGGAACACTATGATGAGAGCACAAATGATCACTTTGATCTTAGGCCACAATACCTTTACAGGGATTTGCGATCAATGTCTGTGTACTCCAATTATGAGGGCTATTTCACCAATGATGGAGAAAAACACTGTGAAGAAAACGATAAGGACCTATATGGCAATCTGCCCTTATGGGAACTTTGTTCCTACGAGGAACCTGTCATTCATGACCATGCCTCGGGCCATGACAAGGATGGTAAAAATGGGCTTCAACTGGATTCTGGTAGCCTCAAGGGGAATGTTAGCACCAGATGTGCACGTAAGCCCCTCTACATGGACTCCCTAGACCGCAATAATTTCTTCAGGAAGACAGCCCCCTCCTCACTGCGGAGGTCAGAGTTTGCCATCAACAGTAAGCAGAGACAAGGTATGCAGAGAGGGAGTTTGGTTTGTAAACCATTGGGTTAGAGTAAATTATGCATGAATTTAAGAATCACAACACATACCTAATGGGTTAATATCCAAAAACACATACTGTATGTAGTACATTTGATGTGAAAAGTTGCATAAATGCCCATAAACTATGTATAGTCACAGGTTCATGTGGTTGAATATTTCATTGCATGCATAAATCTAAATTTATTTTTCATAATTATTCACATCATTGGATAACCATTTTCTAGAAGGTAGTGCACACTTTTGGTTGGGGGAAATTAAATGCTCTTCTAAAAGGTCCACAAGATCTTTAATTCCAAATGGCATATTAACTGTTAGATTTACAAAATGTTTCACCAACTCTCCAGTCATTTGTGTGTGTGTTATACCTAGTCATAACATTGTACGGGTTTCGTCTATTCTCTTAGTAAAAAGTTCAGTGTTTGAGACCAGGGGAACCAGTCAAGCCAGTTATTTTGGTTTTTATTTTGTCCTTTACTGCCCCCCCACCCCATCTTTTCAATTTTAGCTTTTATATGGTTTCACTTTTAAATAGAATCTGTAACATTTGTCAACAACCTGCCATTTTCTCAGGTTCATATGATTCAGGTTCAGTTAATCTCAGTTTACCTAAATTAACCAAAATGACAGGTTAGTGTCCTTACCTCTAAGCAAGCTATGGAAATAGGTGACACCAGTCCATACTTGATTGTGATTTTTTTTTTTGCCAGTG
This sequence comes from Umbra pygmaea, assembly GCA_016801145.1. NCBI lineage: Eukaryota > Metazoa > Chordata > Actinopteri > Esociformes > Umbridae > Umbra > Umbra pygmaea. Next base: position 5,929 of record JACXGM010020678.1, on the reverse strand, counting down.
TTTCCAAAAAGTAATGTTTTGCATTTGTAGTACACATTTCCAAGATGGCATAACAGAGTGCAGGCCTTCATCCTCTAAAATCTGCCTTTTCATATTTTTGTGCGTTTTTACTAAATTTACTCTATTCTGACATATTCCTGACCCCCTGACAGATATCAGCTAACCTACTACCTGTTAGCTGCGACAATCATCACAAAGATCTAGCATATAGCCAACGTCTGCAAGCCTGCACAGGGAATCGTCATTCCACTGCATAACGTATTGGATTAACCTTCTGCCTCAAATCACTGTATTATTACAGCTAATCAGCCAGCTAGGAGCTTTATTATTCTCCAAGCTCAGCAGTAGAGCCACAAACGAGTATCTGAATTCAGCATAATCCATTCAGGGATGCAAACGGCGCGCTTTTCGGCACCTCCCGCTTTTTTCACGTCAGTTTGGGTGACTTGTCAATCGTGCAGATCCAAATAGTTTTTTATGTGGGGTGGGGGGTTGTCTGAGAGGGTCTGATTATAATTTCACCAACAGTAATTCTGGATTGCCTCCACCAAACAAGTAAATTGGAATTTAGTAAATAGGAAATAAGCAAATCAGAACACTGAGCGCGAAAACAGCATGAACTATTTGCACTCCGTTATGATACAGTTTTGTTAAAATATAAAAAAAAAAATATTAAACTGTATTAATTTGTAAAATAAGGAAAATTGAGGAAAGTGAGGCACTTCTTGTGCAGCAAATGGATAGTGTGTAAAAGCAGTTGGAATTGGTCTTGGCTGAAACTACAATCAAGGTCCATGCAGTCAAACACACATTTATACTGTCTAACTTTTTAAGAAAATTGAAAAAAGATGTCAAACATATTGATAAGAAATTGAATGCAGGCAGACAGAAAGCCCCGGATACGTTGCAGGTGGCCAGGAAGAAGAGTTTGTTTTGGAACAAAAAATGAAATTGAATATTCCAAATTAGTGTTGTGTATTTTGATTTTGAGAATTTCATTTTACTCTGGGGAGGGCTGGGGATGGCACACTATAAACACTGAGAGTGTTAATTTAACACTGGACATTTAGCTGTGGAGGGGTTGGTGGATATTTGCCGTGGGGCGAGTGCTTCGATTACCTCTCTCTTTTTGACCATACATATGTTTGCATCCCTGTCCATTGTATCTGAGCTACAGCACCTGAGTTACCGTAATTCCTCAAATAAAGACCGGGGCCTTTATTTACCTCTACTGCAGAAGGCAACCAGCTTTTATTTGAAGCAGGCTTTTGTTAGAGGCAGGCCTTTATTTCTGATTCCCTCTGTTTGATAAGTATAATTTGCTATATTTTTGTGTAAATCCTTGTTCCAGTTTTCCTTTTATTGCTGCATTACGTTGTTATCGCAATCTCAAAACTTCTTGTAACCGTTCCAAATCCAATATGTAGTTGAAAAAAGTTGTTGAAGATTCAATCGCTTGCACGGAATGGGAGCAATGTTATTTCCAATGTAGTTACTGCCATCTACTTGTATGTTAATACAAACAACACCAAGCAGAGTAAAACGTACAGCCGCATTGACTGAAATACCAGTAGGACAATTATACTTAACGATACTATTTCCTGCTCCCGCGAGCTGGCATTCCGTAAATGTTCCGTCTAACCTGAGTTGCGACTACTCTGAGTTAGCGTTTCAACCTGGTAGTGAGTAGCGTAACTTGTGCTATATTAGGTTTGGAACAAAAACCTACAGAGCGGCAGCTCGCAGGATTAGAAGTACCATAATCCGAAAATTGCATGAATATATTGTTGAATCTATTAAAGTGATAGAAATGTACATTACGCTCAACTGGAATGCACATTATATGAAAGGCACCTATAGGAGATTATCCACACGTAATATTCTCCTGGCCTTTAAGACCGGCCTTTATTTGTCTGTGTTGACAATGCCCCCGGCCACTATCAGAGGCCCGGCGTTTAATTGACTACCGGTTTTTATTTGAGGGATTACGGTAGTTTACTTCTCGGCTAGCTGAGGAAGTGAGGTAACACCATGAGCCTTGACTAGGACACTAGGCCTGCACGATTCAGGGAAAAATATGAATCACAATTTTCTAGTTTAGAATTGGTATCACAATTCTCTGCCAAGATTTATATCTCACGAAGTGTAATGTTTATTGCACACATGAACCGTGACCAAACAAAAGAAATTGGCAGTACCAAAGATTTTCTTTGGAACCTATAGCACATTGCACATCACCACAAGCATGTAAACATAGAGGCTTCAATGAATAAAGACAATAAAAGTACATACTGGCCATTTAAGTACAGTAGGCTACCAAAAATAGTGACATATAACATGTTAAACTAAATATGGCCCTGATACAGGCTCTATATGAACTCCTTGAACATGCCTTTACTAAAAATATTTTTTTATGAGAATCGAAGTAATTTCAAAATAAAATCGAACAGGGGTGAATCGAGATTGTGATTTTACAACTATTTATCGTGCAGGCCTATAGGATACAGTACCTTGCTTGCTCTAGGCCTGGACCCAGTGCTGATATCTTGAAGCTCTGCAGATTCACCAGGACTGGCTTGCTGATGCGGCCCTTTAGCAAGCTTTTTGTTATGCTGATGCAGATGAGATCTCTCTGTTAGCCTACAGTAGAACCAGCCTAGCAGGCCTGCTAGCAACTGAACCTGGGACTCCTCTACATTCTACTTACTGGATTATTTGCCTATTTTGGACCCTACATACACTTAGCCCCGATCTGTGAACTGTTGGACTGATCTTAAAGTGTATCAATTTTGATTTCCATAGAAGTTTCATACCACCTATACAGACTGTGATCAATGGTGATCCAGTGGAGTTTATTGATCATTATACATAGGGCTGGGGCGGTAATGTACTTTAAATATATTTTATTTATCCTATACTTTTAATAAATTATTTTGGTATGTATATTTTGAAAGTATACTTCAAATATACTTAAAAATATTGAATGCATACTTACTGTTAAACATAAGTATTCCCAGAAGAATAATACTGGAGTATAATTTAAATATACTTTTTTACTTGGGAGTGCCAGTGGTTAGTGAAGGCTATTTAATTTAACGAAGGTTTGCTGCTCACACTGCCGTGATTGTATGCCTGCCTACAGATGGATTTCTTTTTCGATAGCCTTTTAATGAAATTGTTATTTCAGAATCATATACCTAAATGTTTAATTGCTGAAAATATATTATTTATTGATTGTATTGAGTAAAATCTCGCAGGCCCAGCATATTTGTAGTCATTCTTTCCGAAACAGAGTTGGAAGAGAAATTGAACTTACAGTACTAAGGAGTGCTGAGGAAGGTCCAGCTCAGTTTGTTCTTTCTGAAGCCGTTGTTTCTTTTGCCAGCTATGGGAGAAAGTGGTCACCAGCGTTCGACACAAACCCATGGCCCGAGCGCTGCATTTTTTTTCTGCTTTCATGGGGTTGGTGATGGCTAAATGGAGGTTGTGGCTGAAGCACGGTAGCCATCCCCGTCCAAGTTTCCTCACCACAGCCACAATGGTGGCTCCGTTATCAGTAGTGACACAAGCCAACCTCTTCTCATCCAGATACCATTCTTCAAGAGCGGATCGCAGAGCCTCGGACAGGTTATCACTTTCAGGCGTGAAGTGTGAAAAGTGATAACCTGTCCAAGGCTCACAATTTCAGTGTGACTTTCAGGCATGAAGGAGGTCTCCAAACACCTTGATTTCAGCTCCCAGTTGGTGTTCAAGTAATGAATGGTCACGCTCATATAGGGCATCATATTAACGCTTGACCACATATCTGTTGTGACAGAAAAATGGTAAGCGTCTTTTAACACCTGAGTCAAACTGTCGTTAATTTTCGCATACTTCTCTGGTACTGCCTTTTTTGAAAAGTATTTTCTGTCAGTGGGGATATATTGTTTGTTAAAGGCCTGTAGCATCGCCTTAAATGCTGGCTTCTCGACTAAGTTAAATGACTGTCACATTGGTACTTAGTCCCTTTAGCAAACGAGTCTGCGATCCCCAGTTGTCGACCCTGGCCTGAGGTTGTAGGCCGATCTTCAGATGAAGCACTTGTAGTGCAAATGTTGCGGGATGATGGATTCGAAGATGCGTTCTCAGGTTGGAAGTATTTGCGCGTGATACTGGTATCTTTTTGTGGCAAATTCGACAAATGGGCTCATCCAAATTGTCTGGAAGTCCTTTTTCATCTGGTTCAAAGCCAAAATCTGCCCATATTGACAACGTTACATTTGGCTTTGCTACCAAGTTACCCCCCTCTGCCGTGTTTCGATGGAAAAGTAGCCGCTATTGTCGGCTGCACAACCACACGAGAGAATTGTGTGAAATAAGCATGTCAATTGCAATTATATTTGGAGGTCCTGCTTTTGGGTCTTTCTCATGCGCCTGTATTTTATGCTTAAGTAAAATGTGTAACCCCAACAATTCCCTCTCTCTAATCCTGTCTTGTTGGCAGCTACAAACTCCTCATACAAATCTGTGGGATGAGGACGGACATGGTTCATCAAACCGCGTGTCGCCCGAGCCGCCAATCCTTTTTTTCACTGTTCATTCAGATCATGCATGGGATGATAACATTCACCGACTATACTTTCACTATTGAATTCACAGGCGCCCGATCTAAACACAAGGAATTGCTGGAGAGTGATGTGGCAAGATGGACTTCTCTAATCCTGTGCTGCGTGCCTGAGGAAATTCAGAGAACCCATGGTCTGGCTTGAACATGACCATTTTGGCTTAGTCTCTCGTGCAATGCAGCAACTTTTAGCCCACTACGCCACGTGGCCAGGCTGAGTTTTGAAGCCAATGTCAATGCCATGTGTGCTAGGGAAATCAGCGGCTGTACTTCTTAAGGAAACTTTGTAGCTAGGGTGGATAGAATGCTGATGGTCACTTTCTATAGATCTTTCATTGAATTCCTGATTACTTTCAATATCATTTGTTGTTTTGGTAATCTACATTTAAAATGTAGGAATTGATTGAGTAACATAGTCAAACAAATCAGCAAGATTATTGGTGTTAACTTGAATGATTCTACCCACTCATGTTATAAGTAAATACATTTCTTGCCATCCCATATAAGCATAAAAGCCATTGGTTTACTCCAGGAATCACTGCCCTCAGCCAGCATTCTTTGGCATACTGCTTTGTTTTTTAACAATCCCATCGACCTGCATCTCTTCAGGAAAGTCAGGAACCGGTACACACAGGTGGTTAGGAATGCTAAGGCTAGCTTTTTCAAACAGAAATTTGTTTTCTGTAACTCTAAAAAGTTCTGAGATACAGTCAGAACAAGAATATCTCTGCCAAGCTGCCAACAGATTTAGGGCTAGAAAACACTGCCACCACTGATAAGTCCATTATAGTCAATTTCAATAATAATTTTGCTATGGTGGGCCATGCTTTCCAACTGGCAACCCCCCACCCTGATCAACAGCCATGCATGTACCTCATCCTCTTGCCCAATCCCCCCACATGTCTCCTTCGCCCAAATCCAGACAGCTGATGTTCTGAGGGAGGTGCAAAATCTCCACGATTAGCTGGACTAGTCAATCTGGACCCTTTCTTTCTAAAACTGTCTGCAGTAAGTATTGCTACCCGCAGTAATCCCCCTATTCAAAGGGGGGGACACTTTAGGCTTAAAATGCTACAGACCTAAGGTCTTAAAAAGCTTGGTCAATAAGCCGATTACCAACCATTTTGAATCCCACCACAGCCTCTCTGATATGTATATGTCCAGTTTCTGAGCTGGTTGTGGGTGCACCTCAGCCACACTCAAGGTCTGAAAGACATTATTGCCATTGACCAAAAAAATATTTTTATTTTATTTTTTATTTTAACTGACAGCATACAGACTCTCACAATAATCGACAGCATACAGACACTCTTAATAACCGACAGC
>JACXGM010020677.1:0-17666 GCA_016801145.1 Umbra pygmaea | reverse complement strand
TCAGGTTGACTCACTCATCTCCATGTATTCGGGACTCAGGTTGACTCACTCATTTCCATGTATTCAGGACTTAGGTTGACTCACTCATCTCCATGTAATCAGGACTCATGATGACTCACTCATCTCCAAGTATTCAGGACTTAGTTTGACTCACTCATCTCCATGTATTCAGGACTCAGTCCCACAAAGGGATCCAGTGAGAAGTCTTTCTGCCACTGCTGCTTTGGCCTCTTCGTCTCTTCCTCATCCTCATCTTCTTCCATTCCTTTATCCTGCTCTTTGTATGCTCTGTACATCTTCTTAACCTTTCTGTGAGAAAGACAGAGAAATTGATAGTTAGAGAAAACCCATTCAGCTTTAGATAGAGACAAAGAGACATAACCTATTCACCTTTATTCACAGTTGTGCTCATACATGTACACACTCATGACAGAATGTGAAATATTTGTAATTTCTGGAAAATAATTGATACATTGATATAGATAGAAAGATAGATAGAGATACTTTATTCATCCAAAAGGAAATGATGGTGTCCAGTAGCTTATACACAACATATATACACATAGGCACACAGACATATGACATGTATGTACACATACAAACTACAAAAATACAAAGGAAGATATAAAAAATGTGCCCTTACAGTAAGTTAGTTTGTAGCATATTCCTCAAGTGATAATGGTCAGGTAAACCCTTAGCCCTTATAATGTGTACTTTTTAAAATCATAATGATAACGGAAATCACCACTTAACTGAAGTGGCCCAGATTAAAAGTGTACATACCCTTGATTGATTGATCTAAAAATATACACACAAGTTGACACACACAGGATTGAATGGCTAAAAAGGTAAAATTTACACACCTGGGTCTTCTTTGATTGTAATTAGTGTCTGTGTGTAAATAGTAAATGGGTTTCATAGCTCTTGAGAGATCCCTGCACATTTCATCAAGAGCTACACTATCTGTGCTGTATACTGAGTCAGGGAAAAAGCAAGAAAACTGTCAAAGGACCAGCGGTAAAAGGTGGTTAAACTTCACGTATCAGGAAAACAATATACAAAGATATTAAGACTTAAAATTGCCAATCAGTACTGTTCATACTCTGTTATTATAATAATCTAATTATTATTATTATTATTATTATCAATTCAATTTCTGTAGTGCTTTTCAAGGAACCCAAGGCTTATATAGTGAAAGGGAAAGCCCAACTCATCCACTACCAATGTGTAGCAACTACTAGTGTAGTGCACAGCAGCAGTCCTTTTGTACCCGAATGTTCACATCAGTCTGGAAGCTTCTCATGGAATGCACTTGGCCTTGTGTTTTGGGTCATTGTCATGTTGGAAAGTCCAAACTGACCCAGTGGCTACAGCAGAAAAAGTGATGTTTCTGGAGTGGCTATTACAGTCTCTTGACCTCAATATGACTTTGGGGAGATCTGATACATAAACAACCGAAAAATCTATGGGACGTGGAAGCTTTTTTCCAAAAACAATATACAGCTTTACCACCTGAGAATATAAAAGTACAGAACACGAAACACAAATCAGTACAGCAAACAATGACCGAACAGTAACTGAGGGAAGCAGAGGGATGTATATACATTGAATGATGTTGGAATGAGAGCCTGGGGTGCATGATTACAGATGAGACATGACAATCTATTGGTTGTTGAAGTGAATGTGTTAACTCAACATACTTATTATTACTGGGGATTCTTGCGAAGCAAAGGCCCCAGTTTATATCTTTAACATTCTTGTTCTTATTATTATTGTGATTGTTGGGACAGCATTCCAGAAAATGTTATTATTATTATTATTCTTTTTCATTTGTTTTTTTTGCATCTTTTCAGCTCCTGCAGTTTTCAGGATATAGATTCCATTCCAGCGAGACAATATATTTCCAATTGTCAGACAGTGCGTTATTGGATTTGTGGTTTATCTGTCTTCTAGTTATTTTTTAATTGCTGTTTATAAGCGATTAAAATCCCATAGGATTTGAATGGGTAAATAATTCCTATTTAATTTTATAATTTGTAGAGTAGGTGGCAGTATATACAAGAATTTGGACATTCTTTTTCACCACTTCCAGCCATGACTGGCAATGACTGGAAAGAAGAGATGGTGGCTATGAATTTCTAACATGTAAATAGTATCAAATCTCTAAACACATTTGAAGCGAAAAGTAATGTACTACATTACTGAATCTGCAATCAGATCTAAAGACTAACTAAAGAAATATGTTTTCCGATCCATTATTTCTTCATAGGTTAATCAAGGTACCTGTCCGCACCAAGGAAGGATCTACGCACACCACAATTTTCCTGTTTCAGTTACTAACTGAAAACCGCATCATCAAAGTTGGCATTGTGCCTTTATTAGATATTTACTCGTGTCATTACATTATTAACATTTTTCCAAAAACAAACCCAAATGGAGACAAGTTTGTGCATCACATTACATTTTCATCAATTTAGTTTACAAAGTTTATTGTAGATTTGTGTGCTCTCAGTTTTACCTGATGTTAAATAAATTTGGCCAGCATATCTTGTTACAAAAGATTAAGTCCTACAACTCATAAAGTAGTCTACACATATCTTAATAATCTGTTAGAATATTAAGATTACTGTATGCAATGTGTTTGTCTATACAGTTGTATTCAAAGGTGCAGTGAAGGCTAAACGCAATTCACCCAGCTTTTTATTTGTGAAATAGCATTTACTCATGTTTTCATTTAGCTAATTATCTTTTGCCAGTTAAGATTTCATTGCCAGCATTTTTTTGTACAGCATTTTTTTAAATCTGTAGCTACTGCATTAGGTGCTAATAACAATTTCAACCCACTTTTTCCATCAAAACTGCCAAAATTCTTCATTATAGTTAGGGTAGAATCAACATGTGCAGCGGTCAGTCAGCAGATTTGAAAGTAATGTTTTAAAAGTAGTGATGTGGATGGTGGACTCCACTTTCAGGGATTTTTGTAAATTGTTCCAATCATTAGGAGTGGAGAATTGGAAGGAGAGGCGGTCAAATGAGGTGCATGCTTTTGTAGCGACTGGGGAGATATACCTGCTTGAAAGCATGTTGAGAGTGGGCGATACTATAAAGATTAATGAGCTTAGGTAAGGTGGGGTTTTGCCTAGTAAGGACTTGTAGATGAGGTGGTACCAGTGGTTCAGGCATCAGGTGTGTAATGAGGGCAATCCAAATAGTGAGAATAGGTTGTAGCGGTGGGTGATTTATGGTCCATTGGTAACAAAATGGATGGCACTGTGGTATACTACATCCAATTTCTTAAGAAAAGAGTTTGAAGCAGTTCTGTAGAAAACATCACTGAAGTCAAACTTTGGGAGGATAGTCATTTTCACAAGGGTAATGTGATGACTATCCCAAAAGGGATTGATAGTATACTTACGGTATAACAATCTCAAACACATTGTTTTGGATTAGTTGTTTTCCCAACATGATCATGCTGAGCTGGATACATAACTCTATCAGACAGCCTGGTGGAGCACACTGAGGAGAAACAAATGTTACGTTACACACACGTTTACTGGATACATAACTCTATCAGACAGCCTGGTGGAGCACACTGAGGAAAAACAAATGTTGTGTTACACATTTACAGTTTGAATATGTGTTATAGTGAATCATCATCCTGTTCACAATGACACACAAATACACTGTTAAAAACAGGTTGATAATGTATTGTGTGTTATAGTCATGTGTAAAGTATGTGCCTGTGTTCTTCATGCATATATAAAATTTGTGTCATATTAGTGTACAGTATTTGTGTGTATTATACTCATGTGTAGAATACAGATGTCACACGATAAAGTGGTGCTTTTCGTAACGCGTCAACAATCAAGGGCATTAATTTGCCAATAAATGGTCTATACACGTTGCTGGATTGCAGTTCTAATGGTTTCTAGAGATACGTTTTCTTGGGGACATTAAATCAATGTAATTGTATTATTATACACAGTAGAATACCTTTCTTAACATAAATAATGCCTTGTTTATTTTAAAACGGCTTTAGGAAAGCAAATAAATATAGTAGACTACTGCATCTGCATTCTCCAAACAGAATGCGTCCCTGAATCCTTTGTGAAAAATTATAACTATTTGCACAGTATATCAAAGTATAGTTTTACTTTGCGGGAAAAAAGCCTCATTTAAATAGGCTACATTGTATTTCCTTTAAATTGTATTTCTTAACGTTAGTATGTCCACTATTTTGTTCACCCAGATGCACAGCCGTATCGGTTAAATTGGCTTTGTGTAAAAGTCTAGTTCATATGTTTGAGTCCCAGCAAAGGCATATGTTATTTTAGAGGACGCATTCAAATTGTATAATAGGGTATCACTTTTGTGAATAATCATCTATATTTGTCGCTGCTTCCACTTTCAGAGGCTCATTCCTGGGAGTTCCTTCTTCCATATTCTACAGTACACTGGTGATCTGGGGCATTCCTCCTCCTTAATTTAGCCTACTATTTTACAAATACTGGTCCTGTGAGCCTCTGAGCTTTTCAAGTTGTTCAGTCTGCCCATCGCTAGCAATAGATTTACAGAAATAACAAAAAATTTGTCCATAGGTATATTTTGGGCAATTTTTTATATCATCAGTGAGATACTTTTTCATATACAGTATGAAAACCTTTGTTGGAGTTTACATGTAAATGTAGCTCTATTCATAGCGTTGCCAACGTGTTGAATCATTTTCTCCCCGAGAGCGCAATCATTACAATATTTTTCGAATAAATTCCATCATCTTCTGGTCCACAGTCAGCACAGAAATTAAACTGCAAACGTAATGAATTATCATTGTTCTGTGCATTTCCCTACCATCTTACACACTGCTGAGCTGTGTGGTACATTGATTCTTCACAAATACAGATGATTATTAGTTATTAGTATAGATGTTAGTATACAATTTGAAAGTGCCCTCTAAATAGATTGAGAAAGAATAATATATGCCTTTGCAGTGACTCTAACTTACGATCTCGTCACAATTCCTGTTGAAATCAAATTTTTACAATCAGTAATAGATTTACAGTACCGATTACTAGTTTATGATGTGCCCATTACTACAGTAGTTAATGAAAGCAGTAACACACAGTGTATGATTATTAGTAATTTATATAACGGGTCCGGTTATATCTGCAATTTGATTGGCTAAAATTGCATTCCAAGCCTATGACAATTCCCTGATATCCGCACTGTAGAATGTTGCCTTTTCACTGAAGTGCTGTTAAGATGTAATCAAAAACTATCACTACGCCCCCCTGAGGAGCTGAACAAAATAAAAAAGATGGCGGACAATTCCTCTCGCTTCAAATGTCAACACCAACTTCCAAATAAAACCATCTAAAAAATAAAAACGATTTTAAAATTCACTAACCACAAAAAGATTGTCACTGATGTAGACATGCGAACCAGCCACAGGTTTTAAGTAATCTAATCTTTTTTGTAATAAAGTGTGTTTTCGTGACGAAGCGATAGCTAGCTAGTGGCTGTCATGTCAGTACCGCTCAATACACCGGTGGCTGGCTAGATAGCGAGGTTATTTTAATAAGACTTACAAGTTGCCTGAACTTATTGTTCTGCCTATGTTTTATATATATTTTCTGTAAATTGTTGAGGCATATAGCCTACAATTGTTTTCCTACACGTTGTTAGCAAATTAAATGATCTATATCCTATTGAAATCATCCTAATATTAATAACACATTTTATGTGTGCTATATTACATTATTTGTAAAAATAGTGCGAATTAAATAAACTGCATTTTTCTGATGACGAACGCTGTTATGTTCAAGTGCAATGCGACTGAAATGAATCCTGCAATTTGACAGCGGACGACTGTATCAAGTGAACAGTTTAGGCTAAAAGATGTTCTGTGCAAACCTAATAGTGGATGTCGCAATGAGTAAATTTTTCCAGGGTAATGTACAGAAAGGTGTTTAAACCACATATACAAACAAAAAAATAAGTAAACATTTTATTAACTAGTAGAAATTAGTTTTCACATTTACCTATAGCTATTCACATGCTTAATTAATTCATTTAGGTTTTTCACGATTACGGCGATTGGTGCTGATTTTGCCCAAACTATGCCAATCTATTCAGGGGGCACTGGAAGATATATTTATGATTTTTAAAAATATCGATATCACTATCAGGTTGTTCTTTGGAAAAGATGATTTCCTATGGAATGGAACTGATATTACCCTAGCAGTTTTTCTCTCTTAACTCATAAGATCCGAATTTAAAATTGACAGCAGAGAGAAATCTAGAAAGGATCAAATTTTTAGATTTGACCATTTACGTTAATATTTTGGAAACTACCATCTACTTCAAGCCGCAGAGTAGTATAACACTGTTACGCACAGACAGTTAATAATCCTTGACACCTCATAAAATATAGGCTACCAGTTGGTCAAACATTTAAGACTACAACGTAACTGCTGTACACCAGTTAGTACAAATACTAAAGTATTTTACTATCTAATAACTGGGAACGAATACTAATTAATAGTTTTATTAATTATAGCCTGTTAATGACAGCACCTACATAATACATGGAAGTCCGTTTTCATAACGTTTCATTTCCAGACAATATTGCACAATGTGGCTTTTGATGGTATACATATGTCCAGAAACAAAATTCAAAGAAACGCGTTTTCAATGCAAAACTGCACAGATGTTGGCTTGACTGCGTTAACTATAGTGTCATCAGTACAGTATCTACAGCAGGCTGATTGATGTTGACAGTAAGGTCTGTATCACCTAAACATTTGAATAGCATAAAAAAGCATCACTAAAGCAAACTGGGTAACAAATGACTAACATACTGTAAAACCATAAATAAACATTGGTGGCGCACTGGACTCGAACCCTGTCTGCCTGGTTGACAAACCTAAGCCGTTTCCACTACACCATCAAGCCCATGTGAACTGGTCATGTGTTAGGTGGAGTTGAGTTTAACTGTTTAGACTGTGTAGGATTTCATAAATGAAAAGGTATTTTAAACATACAGTTGGCAGTTTACATGAGACAATTATATTGTAGGACAATAGTTTAATGTTCTGTTTAAGTTTCTCTCCTGTGTGTTTTGTTTTGATTAGCATCTGTGTGAAGTGTGTCATTTGTTTACACCTCCTTGTTCACATGACCCCTTCACATTATTTACTGTTAGTCAATCATTTTATTTAATTACTCAACCAGCTGCACTCTCTTGGATATTAGTTATGTATTTAAGTTAAGCCTTGATGTTGTGTAGCTGTCAGTCATTGATGTCATGCCATGTGTGGGTCAGTTTGATGATTGAAGTGTTATTATATTATCGCCTTTTGCCCCACAAGGCAGTTTTTTGTTTTTACAGTGTTTTCTACAAATAAAACCCATTTATTTTTACTCAGTTTTCTCGCATCTGTCTCCAATGTTCAGCTCCATGGACAGCATTACATTGTAGCGTTGTGACAGAATGACCGACCTACCAAGACAGCAAGGAAAGAGGCGCAGCAGACAACACAGGAGAAACCTACTACAGCTTTGTAGGTGAGAAGGGCACATATTTTGAGGCTAGATGGGGCCGCCAACTGGAGTGACTAGGGCTGGCATGGGCAAGCCATCCCCCATACTATGACGAGGAAACCTGGGGAAAGTTGTCCTAGTTTCCCAAACAACCTTTTTGGGGGGAGCTATAGCAGGAGCACTCAACCCACATGGTGGGAGGATCGAGAGGAGGAGCAGCGGTGAGTGAGAAAAGGACCTGATCAGCTGATGGCAGGACCAGGATGGAGCAGAAGAGGAGGTAGGTGGGGGAGAAAGGGACCTGATCAGCTGATGGAAGGACCCGGATGGAGCAGAAGAGGAGGGAGGTGGGGGAGAAAGGGACCTGATCAGCTGATGGCAGGACAAGGATGGAGCAGAAAAGGAGGTAGGTGGGGGAGAAAGGGACCTGATCTGCTGATGGCAGGACCAGGATGTAGCAGAAGAGGAGGTAGGTGGGGGAGAAAGGGACCTGATCAGCTGATGGCAGGACCAGGATGGAGCAGAAGAGGAGGTAGGTGAGGGAGACACAGATGGTAATCCTGAGAGCACTAAACCTAATTGGCTAGTAGCGCACCCACCACCCACTCTTCCACCTGGTAGCCCTAGTCAATTAGAGTACCCCTCACCGCCAGTCCCGCAACCAAGGAAGCTGGGGCTGCTCATGGATCTGCGGGACCCTCCTCAACCCAGTCAACAACCCACCATGTGCTCCCAGACTCTGTGATGGTGGACATGTGTCCCCTGCTCCCCAGCCACATCTTTAGCTCCACTCCTTCCTCTCATGCTACCATCCACACCTATGCCTACAGCATCTGCCTCCATGTCCCTTCCAGTGGCTACAAACTCTGTGGGAGTTACGGAGGGCATACTCAAGGCTCTGTCGGCTGCCGAGCATGTGCAGGTGGTCCAGCCTGGACCAGCGCCTCACCCAAGGCAGCAGACCCCTGCAACCAAGGAGTGGGTGGAGCCCTTGTTGGAGTGGGTGGAGCCCTTGTTGGAGTGGGTGGAGCCCTTGTTGCAGTGGGTGGAGCCCTTGTTGGAGTGGATGGAGCCCCCAACTCCTTACCCAGTGGTGGCCACACCTCAACCCTGTGGTCGAGGTGTGGCCACAACAGTGTGGTCATCACTGCAGCCAGTGGCCAGCAACAGGGCTCCTCCCACAACACAACAGCCAGGTGTGCTGGCCCCTTCAACCCCCAGCGATCCTCCACCATGTCCACGCTAGCTGCTGGGCCTCTTTCAGTGGCTGGAAGAAAGATTTCAATTCCTGCTGGCTGGGAGTCTACAGTGGCTGGATGTGAGGCTCCTCCCTCCAACTGCTGAGTCTCCATCGGCAGCACCTGACATTTTCTGTTTAAGAGTTTCCCCTGTGTGTTTTGTTTTGGTTAGCATCTGTGAAGTGTGTCATTTGTTACCTGCTCCCTGTTCACATGACCCCTTCACATTATTTACTGTTAGCCAATCATTTCATTTTATTACTCACCCAGCTGCACTCTCTTGGATATTAGTTCTGAATTGAAGTTAAGGCTTGATGTTGTGTAGCTGTCAGTCATTGTTTGATGCCATTCCATGTGTGTGTCACTTTGATGTTTCAAGAGTTTTACATTTTACTTCATGAGGAAGTTTTTCCTTTTCAGAGTTGTTCCTGCTAATAAAACAAGTTAACCTCTCCTCTCATCTGTCTCTCATGTTTAGCTCAACGTAGAGCCTTATAATTTTTTTTAATTTAACCAGGTAAGTTGACTAAGAACAATTTGTTATTTACAGCAACGACCTGGGAGCAATTAGGGTAAAGTATCTTGCCCAAGGACACAACGACATTTGGCCCAGTCGGGAATCGAACTAGTCTGACTACAAGTCTGACGTCCTACCCACTGAGCCATCTGCGCCCCAGTATATTGTTGTTGTGACAATAATATATATAATATAATAATGTGTTATTATCATGTTTACTGTGTTTGTGTTATATTTATGTATACAGTAGAAGAGTGTGTTCTTATCACATGGGTATTATATGAACTTGTACAGTATGTTTGTGTTTTACATTTATGTGTACATTATATATGTTATATTAATGTGTACATTATATGTGTAATCTATTTTCCTCCTCCATGTGTACATTTTCTGTGTGTTTTATTTTCATGTTTACACTCACCTAAAGGATTATTAGGAACACCATACTAATACTGTTTTTGACCCCTTTTCACCTTCAGAACTGCCTTAATTCTACGTGGCATTGATTCAACACGGTGCTGAAAGCATTCTTTAGAAATGTTGGCCGATATTGATAGGATAGCATCTTGCAGTTGATGGAGAGTTGTGGGATGCACATCCAGGGCACGAAGTACCCGTTCCACCACATCCCAAAGATGCTCTATTGGGTTGAGATCCTGTGACTGTGGGGGCCATTTGAGTACAGTGAACTCATTGTCATGTTCAAGAAACCAATTTGAAATGATTCGAGCTTTGTGACATGGTGCATTATCCTGCTGGAAGTAGCCGTCAGAGGATGGGAACATGGTGGCCATAAAGGGATGGACATGGTCAGAAACAATGCTCAGATAGGCCGTGGCATTTAAACGATGCCCAATTGGCACTAAGGGGCCTAAAGTGTGCCAAGAAATCATCCCGCACACCATTACACCACCACCACCAGCCTGCACAGTGGTAACAAGGCATGATGGAACCATATTCTCATTCTGTTTACGCCAAATTCTGACTCTACCATCTGAATGTCTCAACAGAAATTGAGACTCATTAGACCAGGCAATGTTTTTCCAGTCTTCAACTGTCCAATTTTGGTGAGCTCTTGCAAATTGTATCCTCTTTTTCCTACTTGTAGTGGAGATGAGTGGTACCTGGTGGGGTCTTCTGCTGTTGTAGCCCATCCGCCTCAAGGTTGTGCATGTTGTGGCTTCACAAATGCTTTGCTGCATACCTTGGTTGTAACAAGGGGTTATTTCAGTCAAAGTTGCCCTTCTATCAGCTTGAATCAGTCAACCCATTCTCCTCTGACCTCTAGGCATTTTCGCCCACAGGACTGCCGCATACTGGATGTTTTTCCCTTTTCACACCCTTCTTTATAAACCCTAGAAATGGTTGTGCATGAAAATCCCAGTAACTGAGCAGATTGTGAAATACTCAGACCAGCCCGTCTGGCACCAACAACCATGCCACGCTGAAAATTGCTTGAATCACCTCTCTTTCCCATTCTGACATTCAGTTGAGTTCAGGAGATTGTCTTGACCAGAACCACACCCCTAAATGCATTGAAGCAACTGCCATGTGATTGGTTGAGTAGATCATTGCATTAAGGAGAAATTGACCGGGTGTTCCTAATAATCCTTTATGTGAGTGTATATCAAAAAGTCAGCCTTGTTCATAGGAGTCAAACTGTACATTTATGTAAGCTGTGAGATTTATAGTTTTGATTATAGAGCTGTGGGAATATGGCTACCACTTTTCTACTGAACTGAAGAAGACCAGGTAGTAATGGAAACGTTTGCATGTGAGCCACAGCTGCAGGTGCAGAACAAAATGGCTGGAATTTTCTGGAATTAGTTTGAGCAGCTGCCAGCTGCTGAATCTTGACACATTTCTAAACTGCCGCCATTCCTACAGATTTAAAGCCACATACACACAACTCCGCCCAGTTACTCCAGCCTCTCCACCCAGTTAGGCCCCCCATGCCAACCACACAACACACTAACTACACTCTAGCCAGTTACTCCACACAATCCACACAGTTACTCCACCCACACCACACAGTTAGTCCAGTTACTGCCCAAAACACCCAGTTGCTCCACGCACTTCAACCACACCACAGTTACTCCAGCCACTATGCACACTCCACCCAGTTATTCTGCCCACACCAACCACTCCCGCCAGTCAATCCACCCACTCCACACAGTTACTCCACCCAGACCAACCATACCACACATTTATTCCAGCCACTCAGCCCACTTCACCCAGTTATTCTTCCCTTTCCAAACACTCCTCCAGTTACTCTGCCCATTCCAAACACCAGCCAGTTAATCCACACACTCTACTCAGTTACAACATCCACTCCAACCACAACACACAGTTAGTCTAGCCATTCTGCACACTCCACCCAATTACTCCACCCACTCCAATCACTCCAGCCAGTTACTCCACCATCTTCACCCAGTTAGGCCCCCCACGCCATCCACACCACACACTAACTCCAGCCCCTCTGCACACTCCAAACAGTTACTCCACCCATTCCAACCACACCACAGAGCTACTCCAAAAAAGCTGAGCACACCAGCCAGTTACTCCACCCAATCCAAACACACCCCACAGTTACTCCACCAACTCCAACCACACCACACAGTTATTCCAGCTACTGCCCAATTCACCCAGTTACTCCACCCACTCTAACCTCACTACAGACTTACTCCTGCCACTTCACCTAGTTACTCAGGATCCAAGATGGCGTAAGGGTGCAAGTTGTGTTTTCGTCCAGTCCTGTGTATATACCCCCCTTTTGTCTTCTCGTCTTTATACTTTGCTTTCTAATTTTATTTTTCTTTACAATCGCTCCTTTCTAATTCATCACGGATACTTTCTGGTGAACCACACTACCCACGGGGACTTATTTCCTGCAGTATATCTACCACACCTGGATCCCCGGTAGATAGCTAGCTATCCGTCTGTTGTTAGCAACTAGCTACCTACCACTCTACCGGATAGCAACTGCTGTCCTTACGTGCATCGACCGGCCTATGGTCCCACATTTCTCCGATCAGCCAGCTGTATAAAGTACCATCAGCTCAGTACTTTTGCTTCAAACTACGTAATGGATCATACCTCTCATCCCACCTACCAGACCATTACAGCTAACTAGCTGCTACTGACTAGCCTACATTGGCTAAGCTACATATTAAGCTAAGCCAATACCAACAACACAGAGCATCTTCATTCAAGACAGAACTGAGATCGACCAACCTCTCAGCTGTGCGACGACACAAATTCATCCAAGGACTTCCAACATTGACGCCCTGGAGTTGTGCCCGTCTGATGTAGCCGGTCTCCAACCACCGTGGCTGTCCATTTGTCGGCGCCCTAGTCTACCACTCCTTGGGCCGTGCTAGCATTTGGCGTCGACGCTCGCTTTGCAGAACACCCCTGCCATCCTCTACAAAACGGACCCATACCCTGATTTCTTCAACCAACTCTCTGGAATACATTAGATAACTCTCTCAAACACCTGATTCTGGTCCCACTTCGATCAATGGACCATTTACGATTTGACTATACTGCTCATTGCTAGGTCATCATTCATAGCATGGTACCACTGCTAGCTAGCTATCTGCTAGGCCTTTGTCTGGATCTCCCGCACTTTGCGCACATACGCAATTTCTCTCACTAGCTTCAATTCCTGCCTCTACCTGTGACTGCTTATTGCTCATTGCATATATTTTGTTTTTATTTATATTTTCTTTTGTCATTATGGCTCACTTTCTGCTGTTTCTGTTAACCTTTATAGCTTTTGCTCACTGTAGAGGTTTTATCCATCATTCCCCAAAAAATCTCATGGTTCCTCCCCCGACATCCTCTGCTACTTTGTCTGACCCACCTGGCCTCTCCACTGAGGTAACCTCCTTTACCATTACTCAATGCCTCGGATCACCACCACAGGTTAATAAGTCTCCAATTTCTTTGTCTGCTCTCAATGCCCTAAATATATTTTACTATGCCCCAAAATACTCTCCCCTTTTTCACCTCCCCAACTGCACTAAACGACCAGTTTTTAAATCCATTACCAGATCGCTCATCCTATTCCTGCTCTGCTCCTCAGGGGATGTAGAGTCGAACCCAGGTCCACTAGCCCCTTCTGTTATCCCAACCCCTCAGGTATTATCGTATAGTGATTTTTGCAACCGTAAAAGCCTTGGTTTTATGCATGTAAACATAAGGAGCCTACTTCCTAAAATATACTTATTCAGTGCTTTAGCACACTCAGCTAACCCCGACATCCTAGCCGTCTCTGAAACCTGGCTGAAAAAATCTATCAACAATTCTGAAATAACCATCCCAAACTATAATATCTTCCATCAAGATAGAACCACCAAAGGAGGGGGAGTGGCCATGTTCTGTAAGGACACACTACAATGCTCGGTAATTCTATCAAAGTCTCTGCCCAAACAGTTTGAACTACTAGTTTAAAAAATTAACCTCTTCAAAAATAAGTCCTTTACTATTGCTGTTCCTGTTACAGACCCCCTTCCGCCCCCAGCTGCACTTTAGATACCCTATGTCAGCTACTTACCCCATACCTGTCCTCTGAGTTCCTATTACTAGGTGATTTAAACTGGGACATGCTAAATATCCCCCCTAACCTACAATCCAAACTTGATGCCCTTAACCTGACGCAAATTGTCAATGAGCCTACCAGATACAACCTAAATAATATGAATAATTATTGATATTATTTTAACTAACATGCCCTCTAAATACACCCCTGCTGTCTTCAGCCAGGACCTCAGTGATCACTGCCTCATAGCGTGCATTCGTAATGGGTCTGTAGTCAAACTGCCTCCGCTCATTACGGTAAAACGTTCCCTGAAACACTTTAGTGAACAGGCCTTCCTAGCTGACCTAGCCCGGATACCCTGGAATGATATTGACCTTATCCTAACAGTCGAGGATGCCTGGACATTCTTTAAAAACGCATTCCTCTCCGTCTTAAACAAACATGCTCCACTCAAAAAGTTTAGAACTAAAAGTAGATATAGCCCTTGGTTTACTCCAGATCTGACCATCCTAGCCCAACACAAAAACACCCTGTGGCGCACCGCTTTAGCCTAAAAAAATCTGCACGACATCCAGCTCTTCAGGGCAGTAAGGAACCATTAAACGTGATCAGTCAGGAATGCCAAAACTAGCTTTTTCAAACAAAAATGTGCAACCTGTAGCACCAATTCCAAAACGTTCTGGGACACGGTGAAGACCATTGAGAATAACAACTCCTCCTCCCAGCTGCCTTCTGCGCTACGACTAGGCAACACTATCACCACAATCAAAACGGCCATAGTTGATCATTTTAATAAGCATTTTGGTATGGCCGGCCATGCGTTTCACCGGGCTAAACTCATTCTGGCCACTGGCCCAACCCCAGTTGACAGTCCCCCACCCTCTGTAGTACCATGCCATAGCCTCCCTAATTTCTCCTTCACCCAAATTCAATTAGTTGATGTCCTAAGAGAACTACAAAAGCTAGACCCTTTCAAATCTGCTGGGCTAGATAACCTGGACCCGTCATTCCTAAAGCTCTCTGCAGCAATCATTGCAGCTCCCATTACTAGCCTGTTTAACCTCTCTCTTGTATCCTCAGAGATCCCAAAAGACTGGAAAACAGTTGCAATCATCCCTCTTTTCAAAGGGGGGGGGGCACTCTCGACCATAACTGTTACAGACCCATATCCATCCTGCCCTGTCTCTCTAAAGTCTTCGAAAGCCAGATTAACAATCAGATTGTCAAACATTTAGAATCCAACAGCACACTTTCTGCTATGCAGTCAGGTTTCCGAGCTGGCCATGGCTGCAGCTCTGCCACACTCAAGGTCTTAAACAACATCACAAATGCCATTGATAAAAGACACTACTGTGCCGCTGTTTTTATTGACCTAGCCAAGGCGTTTGACTCAGTCAATCATCACATCCTTATTGGTAGATTCCGCAGCCTTGGCTTTTCCAATAACTGCCTCGACTGGTTCACCAACTACTTCTCTGACAGGGTTCAACATGTCAAATCTGACGGTCTGTTGTCTGGACCTATGGATGTCTCTATGGGGGTGCCACAGGGTTCGATTCTTGGGCCGACACTTTTTTCTGTGTATATTAATGAGGTCACTCGTGCCGCAGGTGACTCTCAGATCCACCTCTATGCAGATGACACCATTCTATACACATCCGGCCCTTCATTGGACTCTGTATTAACTAACCTCCAAAAGAGCTTATACTCCATTCAACACGCCTTCTATAACCTTCAACTGCTCTTAAATCCCACCAAAACTAAATGCATGCTTTTCAACCGCACACTTCACATACCCGCCAACCTGACAAGCATCTCCACTCTGGATGGGTCCAAACTGGAATACGTGGACACCTACAAATACCTAGGTGTCTGGTTAGATTGTTCACTCTCATTTCAGCGTCACATTATCACTCTCCAATCTAAAATAAAATCTAGGATTGGCTTCCTATTCAGAAACAAGGCATCCTTTACCTATGCTGCCAAAAAGACCCTGGTAAAAATGACCATCCTTTCTATCCTTGATTTCGGGGATGTCATTTACAGAACTGCCTCTACCTCCCTACTTAACAAGCTAGACGTAGTCTATAATAGTGCCATCCGATTTGTTACCAATGCCCCATTTAACACCCACCACTGTGACCTATACGCACTAGTGGGCTGGCCCTCATTACACACTTGGCGCCTGACCCACTGGTATCACCTTATTTACAAATCAATCCTAAGAAAAACCCCTCCTTACCTGAACTCACTCCTCACCATTGCCTTACCCTCCCGTAACCTGCGCTCATCCAGGTACATCTCCCTGATCACTCCTAAAGCCCACACCTCTTTTGGCCGAAACGCATTCCAGTTTGCCACAGCTAACGATTGGAACGAGCTACAGAAGACTCTGAAACTCATGACCACTGTCCCCCTAACTTCCTTTAAATCTCAATTATCAGAGCTTCTGTCTGACCGTTGCACCTGCTGACCCCCCCCCACATGTGCACTACCTTTCCCTATCTGATTCATTACCGTGGCACTCTGCCAAATAAGCATCTGTGTATTTACTGACTTAAACCGTATTTATTTTAAATATATTATTTATCAACCATTATTTGCACTGCTACCATTTGCACAGTAAAATTGTCATACTAATGTTAACTTATTACATTGTATTTGCCTGCAATGTATACTAATTCGATGTACCGCTAAACCTAAGATTTCTTTGCACTAATTGTACATGTACTTACATCTACCTCATTCAACTTCGACTGTATTTCGACTGTATTTTTTTTCTTTCGTCTTTACTGTACCCTTTGTGTAATTCTTGTGTATTTGTATTTATGTGTAACTCTGTCTGTACTTGCACCTTTTTGCTTTATCTTGGCCAGGTCGCCGTTTTAAATGAGAAATTGTTCTCACCGTGCCCATCTGGTTAAATAAAGATTATATTAAAAAAATAAAAAAATAAAACTCCACTCAATCCATCCAATGTGCCCTCTCCACCCACTTACTCCACCCACTCCAGAGTTACACCAGCCACTCTTCCCACTCCCGCCAGTCAATCCACTCACTCCACCCAGTTACACCACCCATACCAACAACTCCACCCAGTTACTCCACCCATACCAACAACTCCACCCAGTTACTCCACCCATACCAACAACTCCACCCAGTTACACCAGCCACTCTACCCTGTTACATCCTCCACCCCAACCACTCTAGCCAGTTTCTCCAGCCACACCAACCGCACCACACAGTTACTTCAGCCACACCAACCAGTTACTCCATCCACTAAAACCACAAAACACAGTTACTCCAGCCACTACACCTAGTTAACCCACTCACTTTAACCACACCACACAGTTAATCCAGCTACTATGCCCATTCCACCCGGTTACCCTGCTGACTCCATCGAGTTATACAGCCCACTCCACCCACACCAGCCAGTCACTTCACAAACTCCACCCAGTTACCCCACCCACTCCAACCACACCACAGACCTACTCCAGCCAATCCAAACAGTTACTCCACCCACTCCAGCTGGAGACTACAGGTGGCTGCAAGAACACTTCAAAATGTACCCAGAAATTGTACCTTTTTCAGTGTGTCTATTATATTTACCTCTTCTATGTGTATGTTATTTGGTAATTATATTAATGTGTGTATTATATTAAAATGTGTATTATATTTACCTCCTCTATGTGTATGTTATGTGGTAATTATATTAATGTGTGTATTATATTAAAATGTGTATTATATTTACCTCCTCTATGTGTATGTTATGTGGTAATTATATTAATGTGTGTATTATATTAAAATGTGTATTATATTTACCTCCTCT
>JACXGM010020676.1:0-17657 GCA_016801145.1 Umbra pygmaea | reverse complement strand
CGGGCGTCTCCCTTAGAGATAGGGTGAGAAGCTCAGTCATCCGTGAGGATCTCAGAGTAGAGCCGCTGCTCCTTTGCGTCGAAAGGAGCCAGTTGAGGTGGTTTGGGCATCTGGTAAGGATGCCCCCTGGGCGCCTCCCTAGGGAGGTGTTCCAGGCACGTCCAGCTGGGAGGAGGCCTCGGGGAAGACCAAGGACTAGGTGGTGGGATTATATCTCCAACCTGGCCTGGGAACGCCTTGGGATCCCCCAGTCGGAGCTGGTTAATGTGGCTCGGGAAAAGGACGTTTGGGGTCCCCTGCTGGAGCTGCTGCCCCCGCGACCCGATCTCGGATAAGCGGACGAAAATGGATGGATGGATGGATGGACTTCAAGCAATTTATGAACACAGACAAATTGTGGAAATGTGTTATCTTTTGTCTTTAACACAACTGTTGCATGATGAAAAGACAAGAATAGAGAAGGCATCAAACCATGACTTCTCTATTCTTGTCTTTTCATCATGCAACAGTTGTGTTAAAGAGAAAAGACAAGAATAGAGAAGGCATCAAACCATGACTTCTCTATTCTTGTCTTTTCATCATGCAACAGTTGTGTTAAAGAGAAAAGACAAGAATAGAGAAGGCATCAAACCATGACTTACTTATACTCAAGCGTATCGCCTCCATTCTTTTATTTTCCTCCATCAGTTTACGAACCTCCTCTTTACCTGAATCACATGGCTGCCATGGTGTGACTGTGTTTTCAATAGGCTCCCTATATTCACTTAGTGGACTGCCTGGATCAATGATTTGGTTGGAAGATGAGGATGACATTTCTTGAGGTGATTGCTCTCGCCTGTTTGGGAATGGTGAAGATTCCTCCATGTTCTCAAAAGGTGCTTTGGGTGTTGAGGAGAGTAGAGTCCCTAAGAAGGACTCCCTGGGACTCACATTTCTCAGCTGTTGGTTGGCCTTCTGAACATGGACCAGCAGGTAAACTGGCGGTGGATTGTGAGGCATGAAAACTTCAGGGGACAAGTGAGCCACTGAAGTTGGAGTGTAGAATTGCTGCTGGCTAGTTGAAGCACATGGGAGGTGAGACTGGGTTGCCATTAAGAATGGAGGGGAAAATGACTGCTGGTTAGGTGGAGCATGCACAAGGTGGGACTGAGGTGGCATAGAGATTAGAGGGGGGAGGTGGGCAACCTTGGAGGGATGGATGGTATGACGTTCAGTACCATAAAAACTGGCTGCAGCCACATCACTGCATCTTCTTTTCTCCTTACTGGTGACTGTACTTTTTTCCTCATTTGTTTTCTTCATCCATTCCACTTTTGCTTTATAAAACCGCCCATCTGACCACCGAGCCAGCACCTTCTGTCCAGGCTTTAGAATGTCAAATCTTATTACTGGACTCTCATCTTCTCCCGGAATGTCAAGAATGTAGAAAATCTTTGCAGAGAATCCATCCTCAAATCGCACGAACACAAAAAGACCTGCAAAAGGAAAATAATCTGTATTGATCAGATTTGAAATTCACACCCACACTCATCACCCATAAAATAATTTAGGGTAAAGAGAATTCTTCATTCAGAAAATGCAGGTATATTGACCACTCAATTTGAAATCGTTTCATACCAAGTCTGCCAAAATAAGAAATAAATTAATAAATGTATCAATAAAAATATTTATATATACAAATGTACATAAAAATATACAATTATACATTTATTAATCAATATTATTTTTCTATTTATTTATTTCTGTGATCATTTATTTCTGCATTTATTTATTTATATATCCGTAAATTTTCCTTTCTGTATTTCCACTAGGGCTGCACGATATTGTAACGTTTACCTGTCCATGTGCATTTTAGTTTCTGTGCAGTCTAGTTTTTGTATTCCTTGGTTTTGTTGATTCCATGTCAGGTTTTGGTTTCTCCTTTGAGTTGTATGCCCATGTTTGGTTCTTCCTGTTTTCAGTTTTTCCCGCTCTTTCAGTTCACATGTTTTTCAGTACCCAATCACTTTTGTCTATTCCCTCCACAGATGTTAGCCCTTCTAATTAGTCTCCTATTTAAGTTTCTGTCTAGTTCTGGTTTAGTTGCTGGTCATTACTTTGTGTTACGTCTCCCGTGTATATATCTGCCTTCCTGTTCCAGTTTGAGTGAGTACTACAGAGTTCCCTGAAAAACCTATGTTTTGTTCTGTCTCCTTATTACTCGGTGTAGTTAGTTCTGTTCATTGGTTGTTCCGTTTTGTTGTTTTGTATGATTCTCAGTTAAGCGTATTTTCAGTGGTTTGTTTATACTGTTGACCTCCTCCGGGATAGTTTTAGTTGTCTTTATCTGTTCTCTCCTATGGGAATGTTTTAGTTTACAAATAAACTCCTCATCATTTTTGTTTTACCTAACCCCTGCCTGATCCTTGTGTGTAAGCGTGACAAAATGACCAGCCTTAACTTAAGGAAAACTAATTTGGAGCCGTCTTACACTGGCTGGGCCCCGGAGGACATGCTGTGGGACCTTTATAACACCTCGTATGAGGACTTTTGTGTGGAGCAAATGGCAATGCCTGGAGACTATATTTTGCCACGAAGAGTGTTTGAGGCTCCTGCCTTGTCTGAAGCTCCTAAGAGGGTACACAGTCCCTTTTTCAAGATGGCGGCTTCCAGCCCCAGTTCAAAGATGGCTGCTTCCAGCTCCAGTTCTAAGATGGCTACCAGCCCCAGTTCCCAGAGGGATTTAACCTGCACTGAATTAAGGAAAGACCCATGTTCAGAGGACGAGACGTGGAACAGGAGAGTACTGGAATGTAAACTGGGGACCGTCCGGTTCCGGCAAATGGACCAGGAAGACCCATTGTATGGGGAACGCCTTCTTTAGGTTGTCCAGAAGGTTCTACCTGTTGCCCAGATCCGGATGACACCCACTGCTCCTCCTAAGGTAGCACCCTTTTCCCAGGCCATGATGGCCTCCTTCCAGAGTTCCAAGAAGGCCGCCCCGAGTCCCAAGAAGGCTGCCTATCCGAGCCCCGTTAATGATGAGAGCGATGACGAGGAGATGCCTGACCTCATAAGTGGGTCAGATTCGTCTGACGAGGAGGACTGGGAAACCCCTTCTGTAGGGGTTTGGTAAGCTGCCCTTCCACGGCCACAAGAGGCCGGTGTTCCCTCTCCTCGGCCACAAGAGGTCGGTGTTTCCGCTCCACGACCAGAAGAGGTCGCTCTAGCTCCCAGACCAGAAGAGGTCGCTCTAGCTCCCAGACCAGAAGAGGTCGCTCTAGCTCCCAGACCAGAAGAGGTCGCTCTAGCTCCCAGACCAGAAGAGGTCGCTCTAGCTCCCAGACCAGTAGAGGTCGCTCTAGCTCCCAGACCAGTAGAGGTCGCTCTAGCTCCCAGACCAGTAGAGGTCGCTCTAGCTCCCAGACCAGAAGAGGTCACCCAAGTTTCCAGACCAGAAGAGGTCACCCAAGTTTCCAGACCAGAAGAGGTCACCCAAGTTTCCAGACCAGAAGAGGTCACCCAAGTCCCCAGACCACCAGAGGTCTCCACCTTGTCCAGACCACCAGAGGTCTCCACCTTGTCCAGACCACCAGAGGTCTCCACCTTGTCCAGACCACCAGAGGTCTCCAGCACGCTCAGACCACCAGAGGTCTCCACTACTCCCCGGCAACTAGAGGCCGCTATTTCTGCTCAAGCCTCCCGGCCACCAGAGGCTGCTGTTTTCGCTCAAGCCTCCCGGCCACCAGCGGTGGCTACACTACCATCGGCCAAGCTTGAGCCTTGCCTTGTCTCCGAACCTGAGCCTTGCCTTGTCTCCGAACCTGAGCCTTGCCTTGTCTCCGAATCTGAGCCTGGCCCTGTCCCCAGGCCTGTCCTTGTCCCTGAGCCAGAGCATTTCCTAGTTCCTCCTCCAGTCCCCTTACCTATGCCTGACTCAGTCCTGGTGACTGCCCTAGTCCCTGAGCCCTTGCCTGTCACCATGCCCTTGCCTGTCACCGAGCCCTTGCCTGTCACCATAACCTTGCCTGACCATGACCCTTCCCTGGTACAAAACCATTTCCCAGAGCCTGCCCTTTTCCCAGAGCCTGCCCTTTTCCCAGAGCCTGCCCTTTTCCCAGAGCCTGCCCTTTTCCCAGAGCCTGCCCTTTTCCCAGAGCCTGCCCTTTTCCCAGAGCCTGCCCTTATCCCAGAGCCTGCCCTTATCCCAGAGGCTGCTCCTCTCCCAGTGCCATGTCCTGCCCCTCTCCCAGTGCCATGTCCTGCTCCTCTCCACGTGCCGGTGTCTGCCCCGTCACAGTACCGTTTCCTAACTTAGTCCCTGCTCCAGAGCCTGTCCCCGGGCCTACGCATACCCCGGTCTCTGTGCCCTTCTCTGTGTCTGTATGTTTGTCTATGTCTGTTTGTGCTGTGTTCTTGCAGAGTCCTGTGTCTGCTGTGGTTCCGGTGCCTGGTCCGCCTTTGCCTCGGCCCTCGGCGCCCCCTCCGGCCTGGCTGCC
This sequence comes from Umbra pygmaea, assembly GCA_016801145.1. Lineage (NCBI taxonomy): Eukaryota > Metazoa > Chordata > Actinopteri > Esociformes > Umbridae > Umbra > Umbra pygmaea. The sequence continues at coordinate 13,179 of JACXGM010020676.1, read as the reverse complement.
TCCCGCGGGGCCATTGCTTCTGCTTTTGTCTGCCCGGACTCAGCCATCCAGCCCGTCGCGGCTGCCTCCATCCTCCGGACCGCCGTTGATTCTTCGTCCCTCCGGTCCGCTGCTGCTGCTTTCGCCCTCCGGCCCGCCGTTGCTGCTTCGTCCCTCCGGTCTGCTGCTGCTGCCTCTGCCCTCCAAGCCCCCTCCGGCCTGGTCGCCTCCCGCGGGGCCTTCCACTGCACCTTCGTCGGCTTGGACTCCGCCTCTGCAGCCGCATGCCTGGCCTCCACCTCTGCCTTTGCTTCTGCCTTGCCCTGCCAACCCTCTGCACACCCGGCTTCCGCCTGGCTCTCCTTCCACCCGGCTTCCGCCTGGCTCGCCTGCTCCCCACGCTCTGCCCACACTCCTCGGTCTCCGCTAGACTGTTATGTGTTGTTTGGCGCCTCTAGAGCTGCGCCTTGGGGGGTGGGTTCTGTAACGTTTACCTGTCCATGTGTATTTTAGTTTCTGTGCAGTCTAGTCTTTGTATTCCTTGGTTTTGTTGATTCCATGTCAGGTTTTGGTTTCTCCTTTGAGTTGTATGCCCATGTTTGGTTCTTCCTGTTTTCAGTTTTTCCCGCTCTTTCAGTTCACATGTTTTTCAGTACCCAATCACTTTTGTCTATTCCCTCCACAGATGTTAGCCCTTCTAATTAGTCTCCTATTTAAGTTTCTGTCTAATTCTGGTTTAGTTGCTGGTCATTACTTTGTGTTACGTCTCCCGTGTATATATCTGCCTTCCTGTTTCAGTTTGAGTGAGTACTACAGAGTTCCCTGAAAAACCTATGTTTAGTTCTGTCTCCTTAGTACTCGGTGTAGTTAGTTCTGTTCATTGGTTGTTCCGTTTTGTTGTTTTGTATGATTCTCAGTTAAGCGTATTTTCAGTGGTTTGTTTATACTGTTGACCTCCTCCGGGATAGTTTTAGTTGTCTTTATCGGTTTTCTCCTATGGGAATGTTTTAGTTTACAAATAAACTCCTCATCATTTTTGTTTTACCTAACCCCTGCCTGATCCTTGTGTGTAAGCGTGACAGATATTGGAAATAAATTACATTGTAATATTTTGTTTCCCAACGATATATATTGCGATATTGCAAGCCATCAATGTAGGCTACAGTCAATAATTACCATTCCATGATACTAATAATTTCACTAATAAACAAGCTTCATTCTCTGTAAACAGTAAAGCAGTACACATTTTTTTGTAAAACAGCAGCTTCACACCAACCCCCGACTGGTTTATAAAAACATAACTGAAAAAATATATTTTTATAATAGAACTTATAAACATTTTGTTTCACAATCTTTTGTTTTTAAGTCAACTTTTTTAGCCAACATGCCATAGTAAATCAGTGTTGGTCATCATTATAATCATGGCTAAGCAAATGCGACGGCGTGTAATTGCAACATATCTTTACGATATGAAACGTTATTGCGTTTGTTATTTCTTTCTGTCGTTGACAGCCTTTCTGGTAAGGTGTCACACTGGCAAAGGTATGCAAATAGTGTTTTGTTTTGATTGACATCCGAGATTAGATTTTGTACTCGTCGTAAAGAGCTTTGTGGGGCTGTTTTAAGTGATCAGACAAATGGGTGGTTTTCCCTTGTTTTGTTGCCACAACTTTATAACACTCCTGACAAAGTACCTGTTTGTGGTCATCCTATTTTTTGTAGCCGAAATAGTCCCAAAGATTTTTACCTTATTTTTGGTACGAAACCATCCTTTTTTTCCTGCGTAATGCGTATCCTCTTCGTCGCTCATCTTTGGCTAGTACAGGTCTGCCAGTGACAGAGAATGTTAGCTGTGAGCAGCGGCACAACAACCAATTAAAAGCGAACCAATCACTGTGCAGGCATGCAGAGCGTGCATGTCATCCCAGCAACAAACCATACAACAAACTTGTGTAAACTGTGGTGCTACCTATACTGTCATTGGGTGCTACCCGTCTTCACATCGCATGTTCCGGCGATGTGACTATTTTGGATATCATAATATCGTGATATGACAAGTTATCTTTTCCTGGATTACAGTAAAGTGATATAATTTTCTGAACTTATCAGGGCCCGGTTCCCCAAAACGTTCTTATCGCTAAGTAGTTCTTAACCTATTCCTTAACCTCTCTCTTAACCTCATGGCACGGTTCCCGAAACGTTCGTACGCTAAGTATATCTTCTGTTAGTCACACTTTGGTCTGGGCCCGGTTCCCCAAAACGTTCTTATCGCTAAGTAGTTCTTAACCTAATAGGAAACCGACCCTGCTTAGCTTTAGAAGCAAACCAGCAGTGCAATACAGGGCTCTATGCTTTGTACAAGTACCAAGTGGTCAACTTTTTTTTACACATTGTACAGTAGCCTCTTAAGTTGTTAGGAGTTACTGTACAGGAACGAGGCAGAACCAGTGTCCTATACTCCTTGAATAAGTGCACTAAAAATCATATGGCACTCATTCAAAAAGTATAAGTGTTAACCCAGGTGTTTCATTAAGGTCAAATTTCTACCATGGCCATCTAATTATTGACTGGGCTCAGTTATGTCCGCCCCTTCCCCTGTATCTATTCCTCAACCCGGTGCTGCAAATGAGAAAAGGTTCTCAGTCAACTTTGGTAAAATAAATGACTTCTTTTAAAATAAATAAAATGAAGGTTTGTAAGTAAAAAGCCTGCTCGAGAGCTATTTATACTTTTTAATAAGTGCAGAACATTTCCAAATTTTACACACCTATTTCATGTTTTAGGGAATGGGTGGCAAACATACTGTAATATAAAGTACATAGATACATTAAAAAATGTTCCTTAATTTATAAAACACTGGATGCATAATCAGCTCTTAAATTTAAACCATGGTTAAAAATAAATTAATATGATGGTCTGTGTTTTTACAATGCTGTCTTTTAAAGGCTAATGACTGCTGAGGCAACCTTCTCAGTAAACAAAAAATACAGGGTTATTAATCTCCCAGAGGTAAAATAACCTACCGTCATTGTCATTATTTGGCTCTTGCTGCTTTCCATTATCTTTCCGAGTCGGAGCTCCGAGTTGGAGCTCGGAAGGTTGCCTAGCAATGCGCACCACACGCCCCTTTTTCCTCGGAAATCCGACTTGCCAACTCGGAGAGCACAGAGGAGACCGAGCAGGAATTCCAAGCAGGAATACAAGATGGCTGCGCCCTGTGACTTGTAAACATGAATTGTTTTAATCGTTTTTGGACCGCTTTGGTTATTTAAATGACAATTTCAATCACTCGTAATACTGCAATACGTTACTGCGCCCGTATCACTGCCTGATGGTATGTAAATCGGTCATGTTGTGAGTGTAATATTGAAAAAAATACTTGTTTCAAACCGGTGTTGCTAAACGTGGCTAGCGTTGTAACATAAGAAACTAAAACATGAAATAAAGTGAACATTTTAGAAGTTCAAATGGCTGCGTTTTGATATGGTGGGGTAATAGTCATAATCATAATAAAAAAATTTAATGTAGTGCTTTTGGAGCGCCTGGTACTTGGTCAGTGCTACCGCAACAACAGCTTTCTAGGTGGCATCCATGTTTTTCTCCGACTCGGACGTGCAAAACATAATAGAATGCTTGAAGTGTGTAAGTGACGTAATATCTGAGTTCCGAGTCGGATCTTTGGGATAATCGAACGCAGCATCTTTATCCATCTCTTTCATTTTCTGTGCTTGGGTGCGCTGCCTATTTGGCAACTCTCTCAGAGTACCTTCTGACTTTTTCATTCTGTGGTAGTTGAAATAAAAGAAATACATTTTAACAAAACTTAATTATGAAACAATAAACTGAACATTGTTATGGCATTGGCAGCATCACCTAAGCTAGATAGGTTAATTATCAAAGATAGACAATTAACTACTGTACATACAGTAGTATCAAATTTGAAATTAGCTCAATTTGTGCATATGCAATATTGTCAAATTTCTCAGTTTAAACATGTGTCATGTAGAACACGTAGAACTATGTTCTATTGTGAATAAAATATTGGCTCATGTGATTTGAAAGTCTTTTAGTTTTAATTTGATTCAAATTAAAAAAACGTCACAAATTTTTCGGAATTAGGGTTGTAATTGATCCACACGTTTTGTTAGGGCGAGGACGAAAGCAAACACACAGCCATCTCTCTTTCTGGCAATGAATTAACTGTAAACTAGCTAGCTAACTTTAGCAAATGTTGCTAGCTAATATTACTGAATTGCTGAGGTAAATTTAGCTAACCGTAGTCTAAAAAATAATCACCATTTAACTCAGGGCAATGTTAACGTATCAGTCAATAGTTTTAGCTATTATTAAAATACAGTCTAACGTTAGCTGCTTAACTTTGTTAGCAATATTACTCTTCTGGTTTAGCTAATGAGCTGAGCTAGCTAAATAACTACAGTATGTCTGGCAAAACGCAATATCTAGATTTAAGGAATTGAAATTAGCTACATATTTTGGTTAAACATAAATAATATCACAAACAAACTGAAATGTTCTCCTCACCTGCTTTGTACAGTAAGCTGATAGTGGGAACCGATAGGTTTTCAAATTGAACGTCTGTAAATCGTCTCGTTCGTCTCCAACTACCAATCACAGAAGACAAATGAGAATGTGACCAATGGAGGGCAAAGAAAGTGGCGCGTCGTTTTCCCTGGTGAAAGGTGTTGCAGGAGGAAAATTGTTTGGTTTCCAGACAGTTTTTGATATTTTTTCTATGAAATGTAAGTAACCTGGGCATGCATTTCAATATTTAAATAATATATCCTTGTTACAGTTGTTACAATGATATATTATTTATATCCTTGTAACAACTGTAATGTTATTTAATGTTGTGTTTTAATTGTGTCCAGAATGACAAAAAATCCAGAACAACGTTGGAGGATAAGTTGAAGGAGCCTTCAAAGAAAAGGCATCGTTGGGATGGGGTGCACGATTACAGGTGAATATTAGGTTTGTATAGTTAGCAAGAGACTGGCTATTCAATATACAGTTGTATACTGTAGTTATAATATTGTCTCCTTAAGTAATATTGGTCATATGTTTGCATTATTTAGAATCTGGTCATTTAAATTAACTCACATTGAATTCAGAAAGAAGCACAAAGATCTTCTTCACATACATTGGTTACTTAAAGGGCTAGTTCATCCAAATAACTAAATTGCAAATTGTAGTCTTTTGTAGCACATATCTGAATCAAGCCCACAGACCTATAATATTTGTTTCCTGCATTGAATCAAAATTGTCCAAAATTCATGATTGAGTCATCTACATTGAGCAAATGTAGATGATTTAGACATGATGTAGAATGGTTATATTGACTCACAAATGCCATATATTTATGGTACAGGTATAATTGTCATTAAAATGATCCCTAAGGACTTTGATTAATGTAATGTCTTTGTTTTCTGTATTTAAACCTAAAAAAACATGCAAAATAAATTTGTAAAGGTAATCATGCTTCTTCCATGTTTTTGTCTTGATTTTGCAGCAGGAAGTGTCTGTGGAACCTAACTCCGAACAACTGGTGAAATATACAGATCAAAGCACAGGTAGTTGACTGTGAAAGCAAGTGTATTTTTATTTACATAGTGGATATTGGCGGTCACAATCAGAATGATTAAAATTAAAATACCTCTACTGTATTGGTTTATATAATTTGGGCCCAGATTATTAAAAACATATCTAATGTTTGAGTTTTGTTTAGTTCGTAAGCTATGGGGTAAAAGCAGGTGCACAATCCTGAAATATAACATAGACAGAATGTATGCACTTTCTCCCATTGAGATGTACAAAATTAACAAAATGCAGAGGTAGTTTTACATAAACCTTATTTGAAAATCCATACATTTCTCATGGACAAAATGAAAGGTGGAAAGGATGAAAGAATCAATATTAAGTTTTTCTCAACCGGTAAAAGAGTTTTTAGCCACATTTAAAATTCCTTAACTACTCTTTTGCTTACCTTCCTATAGTGTCCTCATTGCAGACTGATTCAAGTGACACTGACCATTTACTCACCACCCATAGACCAGAAGGTGAAGATTTAACACAACGAATTGAAGAAGACTTTGAAAAAGACTTTGAAGAATATTGGGATGTTCCCCAGTGGGATCAGTCAAACTCAAATGTTTGAAGAGGAGGACTCAGCTATGTCGTTGTTTAGTATCAGTTGAGCAAAACGACAGCGTATGCCAATCTTGTGATGTCAGTGTGCTGGAAGAACAAGCCACATCCTCTTTTATAGAGCTCTCTATCGAAGCTCAGCTGCAGATGCTCTTTTCAAAAAAAGGTTTCAAAGAAAAACTTAATTTTAGATTCAGCAGGCTGAAAAAATAAAAAGACAACATTGAAGACATATATGATGGAGATGTGTACAAAAAACATACAGTCAATGATCAGGCATTAAGTGATCCTAGAAATATATAATTTACTTGGAACACTGATGGAGTGCCAATTTTCAAGTCTTCCAAATTTTCAGTGTGGCCATTTTACTGTGTTATTAATGAGTTGAGCTTCAGTGAACAAACTAAACAAGAAAATATGATTTTAGGAGGACTTTGGTTTGGGGACTCGAAACCCTCAATGTTGACATATTTGAAGCCATTGAGTCAAACCCTGCAACAACTTGAAGAGCACGGTGTTGCAGTCCAGTATGCAGAAATGACTGAATCATTTCAGTGCAAAGTTTTGACAATTGCTGGAACGTGTGACCTACCTGCAAAAGCGTTAGTCTTCAATACTGTGCAGTTTAATGGTCAGTTTGGATGCCTCAAATGTGAACAGCCTGGATGACATTGAAAACTGGAGTTAGAGGACATGTGCATATCTTCCCATTTCAGCAGGAAAACCCAAAAGGCCCACAGCGCACACACGACAGGTTGGTAGATGACGCAAGGTCAGCCTATGAGACTCAAGGCACTGTGCGTGGTGTTAAGGGTCCTACTTGGATAAGCAAGATTGAGAGTTTTGACCTTATCCGTGGTAATGGCATTGACTATATGCATTGTGTCCTGCTGGGATTTATGCGCCTACTAATGTTTTTGTGGTTCTCTTCAGAATCTTCCCGTCAGCCTTTTAGCATGGCCAAAGAGACACAAGAGATTGACAAACGCCTACAAGATATCCAGCCACCATCTTCTCTGACACGTTGTCCCCGCTCTGTTACATCTCATAGAATGTTTTTCAAAGCATCAGAGTATCGCTCTATCCTGCGGTTTTTATGGTCCAGTTGTTTTCCGAGGACTTCTTGGTGTCGTCTATTACAATCACTTTCTCCTACTCAGCGAAGCAGTGTTCATTCTGTTGATGGAGTCTATATGTTTTAAACAGATAGACCATGCCGAGAAACTCCTCTGGAATTTCTGTTCCCAAATTGGTGGTCTTTATGGTGAGAGATATCAAACGGCTAACGTGCACTTACTTGTTCATTTGACTGACAGTGTCTGTGCCCTTGGGCCACTGTGGACTCACTCATGTTTCCATTTTGAGGACAAAAATGGCTACTTGCTAAGGCTTATACATGGCACTCAAAATATACCTATGCAGATGGCAAATACAGTTTTTCTCAAGAAAATAGTTCCACAAGGACTGGTGCAAATGCATTAAATCCATTTCAAATTCATGACACTCAGTTGACTACCCTGCAGGAGTGTATGGGTCACCCAATTAAGAAAAGTACAGTAAGATGTTTTAGAAGGGCACAGGTTGGCAGAATGCAGTTCACATCGAGACATTACAAAAAAGACAGGAGAAGAAACATTTTTACAGTTGTGTATCCCCATGGGACTCAAATGAAGTATGGCCAGGTGGAGTTCTTTTTTACTTATGAAGCTTGCAACAACTCTGATTTTGTAGCACTTGTTAGTGAATTTGAGAGTGCAGACATTGATATGTTGCAAGACAATGTAACAAATGGCACATGTTTCCACATTGCACCCCTTCTAGAAACCCCTGCTAAGATGGTTGTAGTGGCACTGCATTATTTTATTAGCAAAGTGGTTTTTCTAGATCTGTCATCAATGCCTGGACTTGTTTTTGTGGGACATTTTCCAAATACACTTGAAAGAGATTAAGATCCTTAAAGACAGAAATTTGGGGATGCTATACAAATAAGATGTTGGAGACTTATAGAATAATGTTTTGAGACGTGTATGTTATGATCAATTTGTTTTTTGACTGTTGTATTTTGTATGAATTAAGTGATGTACAGTATGTGATGATGAAAAACACATTTATGTAATAAAGCTGAATAAATGCAATGAGATGTGGCACAAAAGATTGGGGACTACAATTGTTTTACCAGGTAAGTCTTGTTAAAGAAAATACTTAATCTTATAAGATCTCCTTAGACTACAGTTGTGGTGAATATATTTGAGGGCAGATTGCAGAGGTCTTGAAAAAGAAGGGTCAACACTGCAAATATTGACTCTGCATAAACTCAATGTAAATGTCAATAACAGCCGTTGACACTTATGGAATGCTTGTAATTATACTTCAGTATACCATAGTAACTACTGACAAAAATATCTAACAATGAAGCAGCAAACTTTGTGGAGACCAATACTTGTGCCATTCTCAGAAATTTCGACCACGACTGAACACAGTATTCAGAAATGTTAGAGGGGTTTGAAAATAGCTTTTTTATCTTGCTGTCTCAGTTTTTACTATGATTAAGTGAGGCTTGTTTAAGACAAAGTTTAGATCCATTTGAGACCATAATATTTTTCAAATAGGCTTGTAAGAGACACCTGAACCATATTGTAGACATTGCACAGAGTCAGTTGTGAGACAAATAAGTTCATATTTATTTCTTATTTTGAACTTGATCATAGCAAATGTTAAGACACATAGTGCGAATTGTAATGAGACTTACTTCAGAAATGTAATAGAACTATAATCTTTCTTAAATGTAGCTAAACCTGAGGTTGTTTCTTAGGAGCTAAATTTCAGAAACATAAGAAAATACATTAAATCTGAAATTGATGTTAAGTAGAACTAATTTGTGTCTAGGAGAAGAACATCAGATAAAAAAGAGAACTTAACTTGAATTTTCCTTTCCTGAACTGTAAGTGCAATAATTATTTCCATTACAATTCGACTTATTGATGGCTGTGATGGGCCAAATCATCAGCATTGCGTTGCTGCAAATTAAGCATAATCACCACCTTCAATTCATCTGAAAATTAATTGCTGCATAAATGTCACTGGTGAAATGACGTTCCTCACTCAGTCGCTGACGAAGATGATGCCTGCTCTGTCCAAACAATACCGTTTTTAATTAATTAAGCAGCGTCAAACAATAAAAAATAATCTTCCTCTCCTAAAAGATTTGCTCTCGTCTCTGTCTATGCCATCACAAGCCCCTACTGGCAACTCTTAACCGCTTGAGAGACCTCTCGAGCGGTCTTAAATAGCTGGCAGAGTAAGAGTGATTGTTAGCTTTGAGAAATTTGATAACTTGCTTTTACACTTAAGTTTGAGAGTATGAGTAAATGTTGTCAATTCTCAGCACTTAAGACTAAAATGGCACTTTGAGAAGCTTGATAAATACGGGCCCAGGGCCCTTCTCAAAGTGCCATTTTAGTCTTAAGTGCTGAGAATTAACAAAATGTACTCCTACTCTCAAAAGTTTGATAACTTACTCTAAATGCAAGTTATCAAATTTCTCAAAGCTAAGAATCACTCTTACTCTCCCAGCTATTTAAGACCGCTCAAGAGTTCTTTCAAGTGGTTAGGAGTTGCCAGTAGGTGCTTGTGATGGCTGAGACAGAGACGTGCGCAAATATTTTAGGAGAGGAAGAATGTTTTTTTTTATTGTTTGATGTTGCGCAGTTAATTAAAAACTGTATTGTTTGGACAGAGCAGGCTTCATCTTCGTCAGCGACTGAGTGAGGGACGTCATTTCACCAGTGACATTTATGCAGCAATTCATTTTCAGATGAATTGAAGGTGGTGATTATGCGTCGTTTGCAGCAACGCAATGCTGATGATTTCATCACAACTATCAATTACCCGAATTGTTATGGAAACAATTATTGCACTTACAGCTCAACATATTGTCACACATTTCATTGACTTCCCAACAACACCCCGCATAATGCATAATCAAACAGAAGCAAACACAATTCATGCAAATAGCCGGCTTCCCAAGAGTAGTAGGCGCAATGGATGGCACTCATATAAAGATCATTGCTCCCAACATCAACGAGAATGTTTATATGAACAAGAAGAGGTACCACGGCATAAACACACAAGTTTGATGCAGATTACAACATTTTGGATGTTGTACCCAAATGGCCTGGGTCTACCCATGACGTGCGGATATTGAATGAAAGTGGCCCGAAGCAGCTGTTTGAAAGGCACCTTTTGCCGCCGAAGTGTCATAATAGGAGATAAAGGATATCTGTTACGCTCGTGGCTGCTCACCCCTTTCCATATGCCACTGCAGAAGCCCAAATTAACTACAAGAGGTAGCCTTTTTGTAATCTATTTATACACAATTGTTTCATAGTAAAGTAACAACTTACTTTACAAGGTGACTCCACTTATAAGTAATATGCTGTAACTATGGGGCAAATATGTATTTAAAACCTAGCTAAGTTAAATCTTACCTCAAGTTATGTAGGCTAGCTTTCATCGGCAGTTGCACCCAGATTGCCAGTGAGTGTGTGTAACGTAGAGTGTAAGCAGCGTTGCCAACTCTCAGCTAGCGTCACAGTCAGATCATAGAGTTAGATACCGCCCAGATACCGCCCAAAAGTCTATGGCTTCTCCCTCACTCCTCCCTCTCGTCTAAAATCGTCACATCCGCAACCAAGATGTCTGCGCCCGTAACGGCAAATTTGGTGACCCACATCAGATTTTTAGCAAACCAATGGGTGATGTCACACATGGCTCCATCCATTTATTATACAATCTATGTACAGACCGGAAATTAGTTTACCCAGTTTCAACAATAGAATATTCACTGTGAAAAATCTTCAACTTCTGTGTTTCCTTTTTGCTTGCTCTTGCTTCTTAGTTGTTCTCCCGTGATAAGCAAGTGAAGTTTGATAGTGTACAGACCACACTTTTGTTACCAGTTGGCCTGAAATACTCCCAATACTTTGGAAGCTTTGATGTCTAGTGCTAATTCTGACTTGATTTGGAGGACTCACCTGCCTCTGCCATTTTTCACATCAAAGCAGTGAAGGTGGGCGGAGGGGGAAGAGGATAGCAGATTAACCAGCAGGGCACGCACAAACTGGTGTGGAGGTGAATTACAGTGAACCGTTTGAGATGGGAGACCAATAGTAAAACGACACAGATTACAAAAATTGCTGTAGACTAATTTTCATGGTTGATTACGGTGACTAATCGCGGCAGCACTATTATAAATTATCAAGATCTTACAAATTAACCTTTGTATGCTGGAGATATTTTAATATAGAGATAAGTACTCTGTCTCATGACCCGGGTGCGTTCTTTTGTGGAAATATACTTTTACACATAACGCTATAGCTCATTGGCTATTTACTCTATCTCTCAAAGATATTAGACATATGTCGTCATCTACTAGGGGGCACAATTAAAAGTGTTTCCAGGACCCTATCTCAATATATGGCTATGTAGTTCTTTTTCTGATGTAGAAAAATAAAAACAGAAAATAATATTGTATTTTCTTTATTTTATCTTATGCCATATTCACTGTGTACATTTACTCTAAATAATTTTTTAAAGAATTCAAAGTCCTCCATTTGAACAGATAACTTTGGTTCCGTTAAGGCGAGACACTTTTTTTATATGTATGTTCATTTATGCAAATTAGGCATGGTCTCATTAAATATGCGCAATTTTGCATATATTTTCGGTAGAGAGATCTGAACGTATGATAAAGCCAGGTGCAAAATTATTTTTTCATTTTCTTTACACCCAAGATAAAAAATAATTGTAGAGGGATTTCAAGATATCTGCTTTCATTACCTAGATAATCAAAATATACTGTCTATAGCCTTAAAATATAGATTTTTGCCATATTTTTTATAAAATGTCACATTAATCAGGCTAGGAATGATTTATCAACAAATCCCTCTGTTAATATCTTCAGAAAACTGCTAAGTGTATAACTGGAAAGTTTGGTGTATATAGGTGCTACATAGGCTGAGATATGTCTACCGGAAATGACAAAAAACTCATTTTGAGAAAACAGCATTTAAAAGATTTGAATAGGGAAATTGAATACATTTCTATTGGAAAGAATTGCTCAAAAACACAAAAAGTGCTCAGGCCCTTAGTGATAATAATATAGAATATTTCAAACTCATGAAAATAGATTATTTAATAACATGGCAGGCATATATGGCCTACAACTGCAGTAACTCAATGAATAAACTTTGGCATATCATACACAATGTTGCCAACAAAACCCATGCTAGACAGTTGTATGGACACAAAACAAGACCAACAGTAGATGTCACAGCTTTCTAAAATCTAATTGTCCAATCCACCACCATATTTAGGTCCCTTTGACATCTCTTGCTGGCGCCTTTTCACTTGTCTGTGCTCACAAGTTTTTATTTCTTTTCACTTGAGTGGCAAAAACCCAATTTCTTTTGGATAGGACCAGGGAGTAGACCATCAGTCATATCAGCCAATTGGACAAGCAAACCATGAATGACTCTAAAGAATATGGCCATCCTATAATGTTATTCTATTCCAACAGATACATAATTGTGTATACCTGCATGTGCGTTGGTGTGTCAACCTGACACAACCTGAAGCTTGCACTGCAAATTATTTGGATCTTACCAAGATTAAACAACTTAAATTCTCTAACACTTTAAATGTATCTTGTTTTAACAGTGAATTTTTTATTTTAAGTGTTGAACTTTACACTATAATCTTATTTCTAGAATTAACAAACTTAATTCAAGTAATGTTGTCAAATGAAATTATCTTGCTGCATGGACAGATAATTTCACTTGTTTTGAGTACCTTTTCCCTGAGATTTAGTGGTTTTATCTTGTTTTTAGACACCCATTTCAGGCTGCAGTTATGCTGCCTACTGTTAATGTGTGTGTGTGTGTGTGTGTGTGTGTGTGTGTGTGTGTGTGTGTGTGTGTGTGTGTGTGTGTGTGTGTGTGTGTGTGTGTGTGTGTGTGTGTGTGTGTGTGTGTGTGTGTG
>JACXGM010020675.1:0-17666 GCA_016801145.1 Umbra pygmaea | reverse complement strand
TCATTTGCTCAGGATATATTTAAGGCTACGTATGCTAGTCCTGCCCTATTTTTTACAGTCTGATCATACCACGTCAGAGCGGCCAAAGCGCCCAAAGCGTCTAAAGCTTCCCCGTACTTTTTTGACAAGCGTCCTTGACAGGGCGTCCAGAGCTTCTTTGGAAGCTCAAGTCTGTGGCGGTGTGTACGTACAGTTAGGACGCAATGTTGTCAACTGAAGCAGGGAGGGCTGTAGTAACAGGCAGCGGGGGGGAGCCAGCAGCACTGTCAGAGGGGGCGGAGCCGCCAATCAATGGTAGCTGGGTCAGTGGAGGCTGGATCAGCAGAAAAAGTGTTGTTTGACTTTGGGCTAGCATGGACATGATGCACAGATGCCCAGACAACGTTATCAAGAGACCGACACTGCATACCTAGGGCTGTGGACGGCTGACGTTGAGAAGAGGCAAGCAGACTGGAGGCCCAGGGGGGCCAACATGAAGCCTTGAGAGGCCAAACTGGTGCCTTAAGAGATGACACTTGAGCCTGGAGGACTGTAGTTGTGGAAGGCCGGACAGAAGCTTGGAAAGGATGTATGGAAGGGCAGACTGGAACCTGGAGCCCATCGGGTTGAACAGGAACCTGTGCACCTTCTGACCCTTCCTTCTCGAACTGGTACTGTTCACCAAATCCAGAACCAGGACGGACAGGAACGAGATGACCTAAAGCACCTTATCCCTCCTTCCCAACTTGAGAAAGTCATCATTGGGGTCTCCATCAAACATCTGAGGGAGGGATGGGCTAGGTTCACTGACCGGTTCAGCTGTTGTACCTTTTAGAGTTGAAAAACAGGAGTGGAGTTGGTGGTAAATGAAAACCACTGACATACAGGCTGACATAAAGGGGGGACCGTGACAGTGGTGTAGACGTGCTGTACAAAGTCTTACAACGTGCTGTACAAAGACACCCTAGTATTTTGAATACAAATCTAGACGTTAATGTTCTCTTTTTGTCTTCTGCATTAGTGTCAGTAAAAAATAGATTTTTTTTAGATTTACAAAGAATGTTACAGAGAATTAGCATTTTGTTAAAGAAGGCAATATATTCTGTAATAAACCCATTTTCAGATAAATCCTGGTTACCATGTTGGTAAAAAGGCCAGTGTATGTTAAAACAAAGATAGCAAACAGGAGTCAATGACATCATGAGTTATTAACTGAATAACAAACAGATGTAGAATGTATTAAACTGGTCGAAGGACAACCAAACTGAATGTTTTTTTAGTTAGTCACTGTTGTCTTTATGGTGCTTGAGATTTTGCACAGTACTGTAGGTCTGTGAAGTTTATAATCTGACAACATGCTTTAATTTTTTAACTCGTCATCTGGGGGATGTGGGTGATATATTTGGGGGGGGGGGTTCACTATGTTGTCTTATTTGTGCATTTTGTTTTTCTTAAAAGAATAGTCTCTTTCAGTCATCATTTGATCCTTACTTGTTTACTTCTTTTCATTAATAATTGAAATCACATTCATTCTCAACAATGTGAATTAGTAGGAAGCCATTTAAACTATAGATTATTGTAAACTGACCCCCACTTGATACCATTGTCTGTTCCACTAGGTGTACAAGTCCAGGAAGATGGGGCATATCTTAGCTGTGGACCGGCTGTGTTTAGGAGTGCGTCCTGGGGAGTGTTTCGGACTACTGGGGGTAAATGGAGCTGGGAAGACCACCACCTTTAAGATGCTAACTGGAGATGAGAGCACAACGGGCGGAGAAGCCTTCATAGGAGGAAACAGGTACTTGTTCACCCAGGCAAGAAGTCACACTAGACCCTATTCCAATTATTTCTGTTATAAGTTCTAAATCAAACCACAATTTTATTTAATTTTACTGTACTACAACCTCTCAAAACTGGAAAGGTGCAGGGGGGTGCCACTTTGGGATCACAGGGAGCAGTTAGCCTTGAACAAGAACAGAATTAATTAGTTTTGACCTTGTTGGCTCTGGGAGTCTTATCTAACCACTGTTCAGTTACTGTTCAGATGCTTAAACTGCTAGGCTAGTCTTAACCAGAGGATGGTGTGGATCCATTCGCTTCAAACATTATGGTTCTGACAGGTTTCTCACACCACAGCTCAGTTGTGTAGAGATGGCTCAGCTCTATGGTGTAGATCCTCAGCCCTGTTGTGTAGAGATCCTCAGCCCTGTTGTGTAGAGATCCTCAGCCCTGTTGTGTAGAGGCCCTCAGCTCTGTTGTGTAGAGACCCACAGCTCTGTTGTGTGGAAATGTCTCAGCTCTGTTGTGTAGAGAACCACTGCTCTGTTGTGTGGAAACATTTCAGCTCTGTTGTGTAGAGACCCACTGCTTTGTTGTGTAGAAACGTCTCAGCCCTGTTGTGTAGAGACCCTCAGCCCTGTTGTGTAGAGACCCACTGCTCTGTTGTGTGGAAACGTCTCAACTCTGTTGTGTAGAGACCCACAGCTCTGTTGTGTGGAAATGTCTCAGCTCTGTTGTGTAGAGACCCACAGCTCTGTTGTGTGGAAACGCCTCAGCTCTGTTGTGTAGAGACAGATGCAGTGGTTAGTGATGTTCTCTCTGTGCTGTGTTGTCAGTATCCTGAAGGAGCTGTTGAGAGTGCAGCAGAGCATCGGTTACTGCCCACAGTTCGATGCCCTGTTCGAAGACCTGACTGCCAGAGAACACCTGGAGCTGTACACACGCCTCCGAGGCATTCCCTGGAAGGATGAGGACAGGGTATGGCTCCAACATACACAGCTCCTTCTACTCCAAATGTTAGCTTACTGTCGTGTTGCTCAATCACTGCTGCTGAAAAATAAAGTCTGTGTCGTTTTGGTTCTCCTAGGTGGTTTCCTGGGCCCTAGACAAACTGGAGCTCACCAAGTATGCAGACAAGCCAGCAGGCACCTACAGTGGGGGAAACAAACGCAAGCTGTCCACTGCCATTGCCCTCATCGGTTACCCATCTCTGATCTTCTTGGTTAGGACCTCACTCCA
The DNA here is from genome assembly GCA_016801145.1 of Umbra pygmaea. NCBI lineage: Eukaryota > Metazoa > Chordata > Actinopteri > Esociformes > Umbridae > Umbra > Umbra pygmaea. Next base: position 14,669 of record JACXGM010020675.1, on the reverse strand, counting down.
TCATCAAAACACTGACTCAAATGCACTCAATTGACCAGCACCCATATCGCCATAGTTAAATATATTGCACTTAAAAGGGAAAAGTGTGGGCTCCGTGTGGTGTAGTGGGCTAAATCACTTCTTTGCACGACTACTACTTTACAGTGGTTACGTGTTCAAAACTTGACCAGGGCTTCTCTGACTTTGCTCAAAGTTCCTGCACAAGGCATTGCAAATTGGCCAAGCCCTGTCTGGGTTAAAGTATAGATAAGTCAGATTACTTACCTTGCCACCTCACTCTTCAGTGACTCCTTGTATGCAGATCAACCCTCTGTAAATTAAAGCGCAGAAATTTAGTTGGTGAGTGTAATCATCCCACGCATGAGTTCACTAAAGACTTCCGTGTTGGATGAGCAGTCTGAAAAGGATCAGTTAGCTCTGGGGCTCGGCGACATGTGGTTGGATGAACCATGTGAGCCCCCTTCACCCTCCCGCAACTGTCCAGGGTGTTGCAGAGCTGCTAACAAGGCAGGTTTAGGGGAATAAGACCAATTGGCTTCTGTGGTATTTTCTTAGACATTGTCGGAAATTCTTCCATTAACAAATATTCTCCTGGGTACGATTATGTTTGTTCAGGACGAACCTACAACCGGAATGGACCCGAAAGCCCGGAGATTCCTGTGGAACCTCATAATTGACATCATCAAGACGGGACGCTCCGTGGTGCTGACCTCACACAGGTGAGACAGCCCTTCTAAACAATACCATTGTTGTGTGGGATGTATTTACTATTATCTGTAATTCTGTATTCTGGTCAAGGTGTGGTCGCTCTTGCCAACTCATTACTGTGATTGTCTGGCTGAATGTTTAGTTGGGATGAGAGCAGGCTGTCTGTCAGGGTGGGGTTATGAGGTGCCTGTTTGTGTCTGCAGTATGGAGGAGTGTGAGGCTCTGTGCACCAGACTAGGCATCATGGTGAATGGCAGGTTCAAATGCCTAGGAAGCATCCAGCACCTCAAGAACAGGTATGTAAAAAGAATCACTCACTCTGGCTCTGCTGGGCCTGGAAACATCTGATATCCACTCTGGCTCTGCTGGGCCTGGAAACATCTGATATCCACTTTGAATGACTATTATATTCATCCAAATGTTGGTTAGTACTGTTTCAAATGTTTTTAGCAATTCTGTAGCCCTGTTTGAAGACAAGGCATGACTCCTTCCCGGCTTAAGCACACATGGGTACATTTAGACAGCTGACTCCCCATATCATTTGTGGTCAGTCAAATCAAGAGATTCAATAATTTAAACAGTAAAAAAAATTATAAAGTAAAATGAGAGAATTTCTGCCGTATCTTAGAAAACAAAATGTATTGCAATCAAACTGAAGTGATTGTCGTCGACGCCGCACCTCATCTTCACCCAAACCAACAAATTCAGATCGGTGACTACTTCAGGGACATGATGGAAAGATTAATTGATAACTAATCAAACAGGGCACTTGTTTTCTATCTTGTCCTTTTGCTTTGTTCCCAGGTTTGGGGATGGTTATATGATAACGGTACGCACTAAAACCAGCAGCAGTGTGAAGGAGGTGGTGCGATTCTTCAATAGGAATTTTCCAGAAGCCGTACTGAAGGTACCGTGGTACCTAATTTAGTAAAAAAGACAAAGAGGATTTGTGGTGAAAAGAGCAAAGGCTTTATTCGTTACCGAGCAAAGCCAGGTTATGTTTTTTTTTATTTATAACCACAATGACAACATAATATAGCAACTCCTGATTGGTTCTAACATTCATCACATCCCTGGTCTAGTCTGATAATTTTCTAACTGATTTCTCTGTGTCCAAACGGTCTCTGACCCCCGTCGTCTTTGACCATTATTTACACTCAGGATTTAACAGATGCACCCAACAGATGTTCCCCTTAAGTCACTGTCTTTCCCCTGTTACCCCACCTTAACTGGGGGTCCAGTTGTAAAATCACCTTTCAGGTTTAGCCTTTATCTCTAGTTGTCTCTTTTAGGTTTAACACTGACACCCTTTCCCACCATCCTACTGACATTTCTGACACTGGCTAATCTGTCCTGTAACTTAATCATTTAAACATTATATAATTTATGCATTCTTCATACTGTTTCTCATCTTTCCCATGTTAATACAGTCTGTCATAATATATCAAACATGTTTATAGAAATACATTCTATTTATAAAACATTATAATAGGCACTTCTGGATATTTGATCCAATTCATATATCCATTTCAAGTACTGTTCTAAATATAATCCAACCTATTGATATTTGTAATACACTAAATAATACATTTAATAATGATGTCTTGTCTAACATCACCCATATCTGTAATATTTGCATATTTACATTAAATCACTGCACAACGGCATTCAAATTATTTTACAGGACACGTTCAATTTATCAGTTAGTTCTAATCCAAAGAGACGGGTATTCATCCCATTCAATTATGATAAATTAAACAATAAAAAATAATTTTATCGTTCCTTCTGAGTGCGGTTGAGAGCAAGTAAGACGAGTTGCGTGAATTGATCCATCCCCCCCCAGGAACGCCACCACACTAAGGTCCAGTTCCAGCTGAAGTCTGAGAGGATCTCCCTGGCCCAGGTGTTCAGTAAGATGGAGCAGGTGGTGGATGTGTTGGGAATAGAGGATTACTCCGTCAGCCAGACCACTCTGGACAATGTGAGTTACTGTCATTCTCATGTAGGGTGAAAGTCATTTGTCCCTTGAGTTAGTTCACTTGAGAAAGGGCCTTGTTCTCTTCCTCCGTGTTCGAGCGTTCGTTTCCTTGTCTTCTCTCCCAGGTGTTTGTGAACTTCGCCAAGAAGCAGAGTGACAACTTGGAGCAGCAGCAGAGTTCCCCCCCTGGTGGAGGCCAGTCGCCACTGCAGCGCCTGCTGACCTTGCTCAGGCCCCGGCCCGCTAATACGGAGCTCAGCGCTCTGGTCAGCGAAGAGCCGGAGGAACTGGAGAGTGACGACGAGGGACTCATCAGCTTCGAGGAGGAGAGGGTAAGACAGAATTGGAGGGAAATTGGGGAGGGGGAGAGGTTGCGTCACACAAAATGAATGAAATTGTTTACCATCATTGATGACGCAGTACGCAGTTTGATGAACAGTTCACTGTTTAATGTTGTAGTACACAAAAAAGGCACCGGTTTTGGCATGTGGTCACTACTTCCCAAACTAGTGGCTTAAATTATTTCAAAGTTCAAAGTGCATCTGTAACTACTGTATCTCCTACTAATCACTTCTTGTTGTGTCTTCGATGTAGGTGCAGCTCTCCTTTAACACAGACACTCTCTGTTAAACTGTGAACACGCCAACAGGGGGCGTGGCTAGACATAACGTGGGACACACCCTCTATAAATGTATAGAGGGTGTGTCTATTTGACAGAGGCAGAAGAAAATGTAGTCAGACCAAATTCTGACGTGACATGAAGAGAAGGGAAGTCAGCCGTCTCCTTCCATCTCCCCAGGTGAAAGAAGATACGTTATTTTTTGCCTCAAGCAACTCAATGACAACTACTGAGGGAAAAGGTTCCTCACTGGGTCAGACAAGGAGACGAGTGATGTCATCAGCCATGGTTAAAGGCTGAGGTGATCAATACTGTTGTCATGGAAACATACTGCTTCAGTGAGATGGCATTTATGTCAATGGCGGGATATTGATACAGGAATGTCTATGTTGTTTATCATTGAGAATGTATTGCTAAGTGGAAGACTGAACCAAAATGTCTAGTAAAGGCTGAAAGCAAAAAGCTTGTTTCATATTAAAGATGTTTATGCTAGTTAAGTTGGCCTCATCCATTGCCAGTGATGTCAGAAAATAGCATCCCTTCAGATATGGCCACCTCAGTGAGTTCAATATTTATCAGCTGATTGGCCAAATGATTTTCATCTCTGCCAAAGTACATAGTTGCGTTCTGAACGACATCATATTATTCCATTATGGTGCATTACATTTGACCAGGCCCGTGGGGGAGTGCATTTGTGAATTTTTTACTAAAGAGAATTGGGTGCTATAGGACCCGGTCTAAAGTAGTGCACTACTAATCATATATACGTGTAAACCATAGAACCCTTACTCCTTTCAAAATATTGTACCTGCCTTGAGAGCATTTTGTCATGAAACCAGTCAACCTAGTGTGGTGTAACATACAATAGACATATCTATATTTTCAGTGGAAAGAAGGATTTATTTTGGATATTTAAGATGTATTGAGATGACGCATCTCTGATTGAGTTTTGCAAATAAATGATGGTTTATATCTAAGTGCACTTTGGATAGTGCCAAGTTTTAACATGATTCCTGAATAGTTGGCCTTTTATTTGAAATCGCTAAATTATACTGATTGAGTCACAGGGAAAAACTGCACTAGATCTCCCTGTATTATGAGAATGTAATGGAATTATTCTATATGTTGATGGTGCCTCCTGATTCTCAAGCTTGTTTTTAACTCTTGTATATTTTTGTGTCTTCGTGATAAATACTGCACTTTCAATGTACGCTTTATTTTGTGCTTCTACAAATCATTATGGTTTGGATTCTTTCAAGATTGTACACTGCAATAACTTGCTTTACAATGAAGGTAATCAACAAGATCATTAAAGTAACCCAAAACCATGTAAAGAATTTGCAACCAAACAGTCACAAGAAATAAAAACACACAGGCTAAGATTTTACCACTGTACATCCATCACTGTGAGAGACGAAGTTGAACTGTCCGACCACTGTTTAGTTTCAACTACAGAACATTTACAAGATGCTTTAACATCTGTTTAGCTATTTGAAATGGTAAAACTTGCACCAGGTCATAAATGATGTAAAATGTTTTTAATTTCTCCAAAATGTATGTTGGCATGTGTTAAACTTGATATTTTATGAGCTGTTTGTGTTGTGTAGCCAGCTGGGTCTTATTTCCTCTCAGACTGATTAGGTTATTTCATGGACTAACTCTATGAAATGTAACTACTTCTGTGATTACCTAACGTGGAAGATACCTGAACTTATTTGCTTCTCTTTTCTTGACTGGAGGGTTTATCCGTTTACTGTTAATCAAGAACTGACTGTTGTAATTTGTGTTCCCTCCCAATGTAAAATAGGACCAATGTTTTTCAGAAGTCCCGGACTACGTTATTGTTGATGTTTCATGTTAAATAGCCTGTTTTCTAGATGTCAGTCATTTTATCTGTATATACCGGTACTGGAGCTAAAAGCTGTAAGCAGAAGATACAACAACCATGATATTAACTTTTGGCCTTTAATTCAAGACTTAATAATGACTGTGATGCTCTAATTATGGAGTTCTGTGACTCAAATGTGATTTTCGATATTGGATTATTTTGATTATTATTATTTGAACAAACTAAAACTTGCTACCTAAAGCGGCCATGAGCAAGAGTTAATAAATCGAACGTTCCAGTAAAAGACGACACAAAACTCACTGTACAATGTCACTGGAAAAAGATGATTGAACTTTTTTGCAACTATGAGAGTAATGTGCACTTCTACATTGGTGCAAATATACTATAAAGAAGATGTAGCTTAAATTAATCTAGTAAATACTCTGAATCAGAAATGCTTTGGAATTGATCCAGGCAATGTATGTGTGCATTCAGAAACATTTTCTATATATTTTATGTTTCTGGCATTCTGTTGCTATCTCTCATGTCACTTTCATTCTTAAGTCTTTTTTTCTGTATTCTGTGCTTCATGTTGGATGATCTAGACTTTTCAACAACAAAAAAGACTAATAAATCAGGTATCAGTTGATTTCTTTCTATTTTTGTCACAAATTGAATGACTGTATTGTGGCCTAAACATTATGAGGAATATGGACCAAATACGTTACTGTTAATGCCCTTTAAAAGCTTGCAGTCATTTTGCTTACAATAAAGATGTGGTCATTCTAGTCAGCTATATTCATTTTATTTCATGGTTTCCTAGACAGATAAATAATTTACAATGAGGATTATTATTTAAAAAAACATTGTCATTGGAACACATTGCCTCAAGGTAGAATGCATTTAAGGAATAATTATTACCAAGTTAAATATTAAAACCATTTAAAAGATCCTGTTCCATTTTTTCAGACAGTTAGAGGTAATGATCAAGGATGTGTCTCAAATGGCACCATGTGCACTACAGACTGATCTACATTTGACCACAATCCTTAAGGCTCTGCTTAACAAAAACATAGTGCACTATAGGTAAACATTCCCAGTTGTGACAGTCCCAATAAATCCTTAAAAAGCAAATCATGTCATCATGTTGTCAGTGTTAAAAAGATTATGTTAAAACTGTATGACTTAGTGTGGATTAAAAGAACATTCATGGATTTCTTTGTTATATGCTAGAGAAAAGGCGAGGATGAGAGAGAGCTCATTTCGCTAGAAGAACATCACTGATCATCATCGTCTTCATCAAATGCTACGCCGGTTGCTTGACGCTTTCTGCAAAAGGACAGAAAAAACAAATTATATTGAACCATCTCTCTAACTAGTTGAGAATACTGTCTATGTATTGCAGTGGTCTCTAAACCCTTCCATGGAGGGCCTAGTGTATGCTGGTTTTAGGTCTTTCCTTTCAATTAAAGCCAAATTAGGACGTAGACTTCCAGGTGAGGGGAGATCCTAACCAATTAGTGAGCAACTCAATCAGCAAAAACCTGCATACACTAGGCCCTCCATGGAAGGGTTTCGAGACCCCTGATCTACGGAGTCACAAATGGTGACCTATTCTAGTGAAGGTGCATTAATTTCTTGAAGATTCTTTTGGGGTATATTTTATCATTTCTTACAACATAACAGTAGAAAGGAGAGGCTATGGAGACAGGCAGGGTTGACTGTGGTCAACCTAGCCAACACTTGAAAATCTATGGTCAAACTAGCAGACACTTGAAATTCGTATGCTAAACAAGTACTTATGGGAGAGCACTCTGATGCGCTTTTGAGTCTGAGAACATAATTACGTTTGCCACACCGCTAATGCATTCACTTGGTTATGTATTTCTGGAAAGTTACATTACAGCCTAAAATCAAATAATTTCTTTATCATTCCACTTGGTGTATTTAAAAACAAGTCCCCTCTATATGTACACCCTGTATGGTGTACATATCCCACACTTTTACTGTAGCACTTTGGAGAAATTTGCACGTAAACGTACAGTACAACCTACGGATATTTGAATGGTGATATTTTAAAGGAACACACCAGCCTAAAGTGTAATAATTCCTTTATGCTTCCACTTGATATCTATTAACTCATGCCCCCCTCTATATGTACACCATGTAAAAAAAAAAATTGAAATCTGAAACTGGAGGAGCTATAGAAAAACGTTGCTCCAGAATTCCAGACAACTACTGAAATATTTGATTACAGGACATATCTGCCAACACACAGTCAAAATCAAACATTTTTACTGTATAATTTTGTAGAAATTCACATGTAAAGATCCTGTGGGACCCTATGGATATTTGAATAGTGATTTTCTTAAAACAACTTTAAAGCTTAAATGCAAATAATTTCTTTATGACTCTACTTGATATATATTATGATAAGTCCCCTCTATGTGTACACTAAGAATGCAGCACTTTTACTGCACCAGTTTGGAGAAATTCACATGTAAAATTATAGTGAAAACCTATAGAGATGTAGATGCTGTCACGTTTACATGTAAAATTATAGTGAAAACCTATGGAGATGTAGATGCTGTCACGTTTACATGTACAATTATAGTGAAAACCTATGGAGATATAGATGCTGTCACGTTTACATGTAAAATTATAGTGAAAACCTATGGAGATGTAGATGCTGTCACACTTACAGCTTAATTTCTCCATTATTTCAAATAACTTCATAATGATTCCACTTGATACATATTAACATAAGTCCCCTCTATATGAACACTATATATGGAGCACTTTAACTGCAGTATTTTGGAGAAACTCACATGTAAACGTACAGTGGGAGTTTATGGATATTTGAATTATTAAAATACTTAAAGCTACATTACAGCCACATTTAAATAATATCTTTATCATTTCACAATAAACAAAGCCATAACTGTCACAGCATCTGCGTCTCCATAGGGATAAGCAGTCAATTTCTCCAAAATGGTGCAGTAAAATTACTCCTTTTTTATTTAAGCTGGAAATAATTGATTTTGGTTGGAAACTTCAACATTAACTGGACTGAGAAATCAAACAGGAAAAAAAACTTAAAGTCAATTTAACCTCATACAATTGATGCACGCCATCACCCCATCATCTCAGACACAGATTGAGCTCATATTTAGTAATAAACCAGGAAGAACAACATTACATTTTTTGACTGGGCTATTGGATCATAATCTGACACTGGTATCATGGACACTAACAAAACAAAGGTTTGTATATGGTACCAGCAAGAAAGTAAAAAGGTTAAAACATTGTACCAAAGAGGTTTATTCATTAATTTGAAAGCTAGTTAAATCAACTAACTTGGAGTGAGTTCTTGTCCACAGAGGACTTAGAGTTTGCTTCTAGGAGCTTAATGACCAAGGTCAATAGCATTAAAGGTGAGTTCAGTAAAGGTGTTACACATTCTAGAAGCTAAATCTGCCCTAGCTTAATGACCAAGGTCAATAGTGTTAAAAGTGAGTTCAGTAAAATTGTGTGTAAAAGACCAAGAAAAGAGAAAGAGTTTGAATTACAAGTGCAGGAAACCTCAACCAAAGACAAAGACCAAATTTCTTCCATGTTTAATAGTTATTTTATTGATTCGGTTCAACACTTGGCACAAGGCTTTGGACCAAGAGGGAAGGTCATTACACCATAAAATGATAATCTTCCACTGTTTAGCATCTCCGAAGCGCCAGCATCTTCCATGATTAAATCTTAGGCCAGTTTAAGAACTAAGGCTAAGGATGTTTTTGATTGTGATTGTGCATTAACATCATCCTCTGTACTCGAATCATCTAGTAAACATGTTTTTTTCCCAATGCCTGGAAATCAACAGTAATAACACCTTTAAAGCTCTTTAAACCTGGTGATGGAACTAATAAACAACTATAGGCCTATTAGTATCCTCCCTGTTGTCTCCAAAGTAATAGAAAGGATAGTCTGTGACCAGTTGCTAGCCTATTTAAATCAAGTCCATTTTCCACTGCACCCTATGCAGATTGAAATCAGGAAACAACATGCCACAGACACTTTATTGAGCAAATAAAATCCAGCCTTAACAAAGTAGGAGTTGTTGGGGCAGTTTTCCTAAATTTTAAGGTGTTTGATACAGTGAATCATAATGTTTAGTTGTCCGAACTGTAATAGACAGTAAGCCTGTAAGGTAAACCTGTAAGGTTTATTTTGTTCCAATAAAGTGGATTCAGTTCTAAAAGGAACTGGCACACTTTTAGAATGGGGATTAACAAAAGTTATGTTATTATAATAAGAGTACAGTATTTAATTACTTTTCATACCAAGTAATAAGTAAATTAATTAAATAAATAATCAAAATTAATTAAAAGTAACTTATTTAACTGAGTAACTTGCCCAACACTGGAGACAGGTACAGTTGCAATCGAAATTATTCAACCTCAATTGCAATCAGGTTTACTGTCAAAATGTACTGTGCTGTTCGCAATGAACAAATAAAAACAAGAAATTGAAATAGCTCAACACAACGAATGCATCAAGTGGTTTCCCTAAATTCAACTGCAAATGCAACTGATAATGATAATTTATTAACCATTTCATTGCAAGCATCTTTAGCACTTAGTGCACCCTTTCACTGTTATGATCTGCTGCAAACGAGATGCATAGCCAGACACCAGCCTCTGGCAGCAACCCTGGGGAATCTTAGCCATTTCTCATGAGCAATGGCCTTTAGTTCAGTAATATTGTTGGGTTTGCATGCATCAACTGCCTTTTCTGAGATTTTCTATGGGGTTCAAGTCAAGGGACAGTGATGGCTACCATATAATCTTCCAGGACTTCTTCTGCAACCAAGACTTGGTAGAATTTGAGGTATGCTTTGGATAATTGTCCTGTTGGAAGGTCCAACGATGCCCAAGCTTCAGCTTCTTCACAGATGGCACAACGTTTTCTCCTAGGATTTCCTGATACTTCAATTAATCCATCTTTCCTTCCACACGCTATAGGTTTTCCTGTGCCAGAGGATGCAAAGCAGCTCCAGAACATCACTAAGCCACCACCAAGCATGACTGTGGGCAGAGTGTTCTTTTCAGTTTATGCTTTATTCTTCTTCCTCCAGAACTACTGCTGATCCATTGTGCCAATAAATTCCAGTTTTGTTTCATCGTTCCACAGAACAGAATCCCAAAAGCTCTTGTGGCTTCTTTATATGCTTTTCAGCATATTGGAGCTGACTTTTCTTGTGCTTTTGGGTCAGTAGTGGTGTATGTCTTGGAAGTTCTGGCATGGATACCTTCTGCCTTTAATACATATTTTACTGTGCTCACGGAAACCTCAGTGATTCTTGCCACCAAGTCTTTATTTTGCAGTCACTTGAGGATTTTTCACAACCTGCCATCTCAGAAATGTGGTTGCAGCCGTGGAAAGTTTCCTTTTTCTGTCCCGTCCATGTAGTGTAACCACTGTTCCCTAAACTTTGAATTTGCAAACTATGCCTCCATGCTGTCTCTGGAAAAAATCTGCACCGTAGCTATCTTTTTGTATTCTGTTCCTTGTTTGTGAGGGGTGATGATATCTCATCTTTTCTGACCATTATTTTGACTCTCATTTTTCTCCCTTCCAGTCCGAAATGACACTCAAAAAAAGGATATCTTTTGTCGACCAAGTCTCAACTGATCTCTTACAATCATTAGTCAAAATTTTGAATGTTTTTTCTTCTCATAAATGTCACACTGAATTTTTTTAGTGAAACCATATTGTTTGATGCTTTAGAGCACTGTTGGAAGAAATGATCAAAAACAAATACCTAAGTAAAAATGGCGATTGACAAGACAAACATAAATCAGACCGACTCAATATACAGTGCAGTAGCTGCTGGCCTGTCCAGATTCAGCTGCTATAAAATTATTCCTAATATTAAGCCTCACGTGTCACCTGTTGTTGCTGAATGCCAATATAATTACCACTGTCTGGTTGTATGGAACTGTGATGAGTAATATCTATGTACTACATATAAAAAATGTTGTTTAAAATGCAAAATAAGCAGAGCGAGTCAATTAACTGGTGCGTGCTGGAGCCTATTTCAGTATAGGCAGTATACAGACATCGACATCCACCATGGGAAAATGTGCAGCACATGCATTTACAATACGTGGCAGACAAATGACTGTGTGCTACAGAAAAAGAATGGTTGTCTTGACTGGACAAGATAATGTCATTTAGTGTGATATTTTTAACCTATATTTTAATTGTAAACTTAATTGTAGGGAATGACTGCAATTTGCCATTGTCTATGGTAAAGATGCTCATATTGACCGTTTAACTGTTAACCGAAAGTAAAACATTTGACCGATTAATACTATCAGTTAAACGGTTAAGAAGTTTTTTTTACGCATATAAAGCCTATATTAGTTAAATCACGTGGCGCGTTGACACGCACAACCAGAGCCTGGCGCTTCATTTTGAAAGGTGGGGAGATGTAGGTAATGAGGAGCGAAATATACCGGCTGCCTGTTTTGTGTCTGCAACGCGTTCTTCATTTAAAATGACAACCCTTGGACATTTATGATGACTGTGATATTAACTTGCGCTTTCATTTTTTCATGTACAGAAACGTATAACGCTATCGTATTGGGAAGCATATATTATTTTATCGACTATAATTCATCATGCTCCTGATGCATTATAGCCGACAAAATAATGTTACCTTAAAGACAACACAGTGATTGACAACACACACTTTATTTTCGGAGAGGACCGTAATGGTAATTTCAAGGAAATAGGTGCGCTCGGCAGATATTGTATAAATAGTAACATAACGCATAGCAAGCGTTATCAACATTTTGTTTTGTGTTAATGAAATATAGCCCTTATTAGCAGTAGGCCTCCTGTAAGCAACAACCTTGTTCCAGATTGTCACCGACTGTTTTCATTCTATAATTTGACAACTCTGTAAACACTGCATCAAGGCTACTTTCCTTTGATTGAAAACAGAAAGTGAAACCATCTACGACAAATTTTCTGCGACAATATTTTGGTTGGTGTGGACTTTACGCCAGTGTAGTTTGGTGAAACCAGCTACACTGCAAAAAATCCTGTCTTAAAAATCTTGTTCCATTGGCAAAAAAGTATATATATCTTGTATTCAGGTAAAAAAATCTAACCATCCTTAAAATAAGACATATTTACTTAACAAGCTATATTTGTATTAGATAAAAACACTTGTTTTTAGTAAATATGCCCTGAAAATCTGTGTAATTTTTCTTGTTCCATTGGCAGATTATTTTACTTATTACAAGCAAGAAATACCTTGTATTCATAGTTTATGTACTTGTTTTTGTATAGTCATTTTTTGCAGTGTACACAGCTTTAGTATGAAACTAACTAGTTTCATCGTATCGTTTAGTTCGGACTTTGCACCCGAGTGAATTTACACGCAAAGCTGGTGCACCCGGCAGCTGTTGTTGATCTGTTCTGTATGCTGTTTAGACATTAAAACAAATCCGTGAAAAAAAATGTTTGTATATTTAACGGGTTACAGACACTCGTCAATTTAATTTTTTATTTAAAGCCAATTGAGTCTTATAATCTTATCAGTTAATGGTTAATAATCGGTTAACGAGTTCCGGTTGTCGATCAGGAAAATTACCCGAAATGAGCATCCCTAGTCTATGGTTATAAACTCAATATACAGATTTGACTAGGTAACCATAATGGCTTTTTTGTGATTAGATCATTCAAACTTAGCACTGCCAAAGCAGACATACAACCTTTTGTGTAGATGTTAACAAGTAGATTATTCAAAGAAGCGCATGTTACCATGCACCTACATAAGCAAAATGTACTGTTTTCAAGTGGAAGACTACATCATATTTAACATCGAACTATGGTACGAAAATGAAATTTTTCCATAGTATGGATTTATTAGTCATTATTAGGCATTTCTAAAGTTCAAATAACACCAACAGTAGATTTAAAGTTCAGGACAGTTTATAGTGAATCTATCAACTGCTGCAATTGCCCTCACATGAGCAGTATGCAAAAAATAAAATATTAACGTGGATAAATTAAAGGGAATTTGAGGATATGTTGTAGGCCTTATTAAATAGAATTTAGGAAAACACCTTTGTTAAAAAATATATTGCATATAGACCAAGCAATCAACTGAATGGGGTCAGCCCAACTCAATTAACCCCAGTTCAAGTATTTCATGTGTTCCAGCTCAAGCACACCTGGTGCACCTGATGAAGCTCTTGATTGGTTGCATCAGGTGTGCTTGAGACAACACCTGTTTTGCATATTTGTGCTATTGTGAGGGATTCTATTTAGGGGGTTAAATAATTTTGAGTCTGGATTTCAGTTGGATTTGGCGAAACCACTTGATGTTTTGTAGTGTTGAGCAATTTCAATTGCTTTTGTTTGATTTGTTCATTGCAAACAGCTGAAAGTCTGTACATTTTGAAAATTAACCTGATTTTCATTGGGGGTTAAATAATTTATATTGCAACTGTAAGTATTGTGGGACAGAAACGAAGGGCACAGATCATCGGCTGGAGCAGAGATTAGACTGTTACTCTGGCACAAAATAGTGCAAACGTGTTGTTCTATATTACCAGGCAAATAGTTAATTATAAATACGGCCTGGTAGGGGTCCGTGTGGTGTAGTGGGTTAAGTTGCAGCATTGCAGGACAGTCTACTTCATGAGTCAGTGGTTCGAGCCCTGCACGAGGCAGCGCAAATTGAAACAGGATTTTGATTAGATAAATCAGATTATTGATATGCAGACAACTGACCTTCATACCCATATGAGGTATTTGGACATCCCATTCCAAATCAGTGGGCATTAATATAGACCTCTTCTGGGAAGGCGTTCCACAGGATTTTAGAGTGTGTCTATGTATTTGTGCCCATAAAGCCATAGAGCATTTAAGAGGTCAGGTCAATAGAGCATTTAAGAGGTCAGGTCAATAGAGCATTTAAGAGGTCAGGTCAATAGAGCATTTAAGAGGTCAGGTCAATAGAGCATTTAAGAGGTCAGGTCAATAGAGCATTTAAGAGGTCAGGCACTAATGTTGGATAAGAAGGCCTGGCTCACAATCCTGGTTACAATTCATTTTTAAGGTGTATGGCGGGGGTGTCAAACCAGATCCACAAAGGGCCTAGTGTCTGCAGGTTTTTGCTTTTACCTTTTACCTGAATGATTGAATGTCACTAATTGGTTAGGATCTCACCTCACCTGGCAGTCTACATCTTAATTGGGCTCTAATTGAAAGGAAAGACCAAAAACCAGCATACACTAGGCCCTCTGTGGAACCGGTTTGAAACCCCTGGTGTATGGGGTTGAGGTCAGGGCTCTATTCAGGCAACTTGAGTTGAACCCAGCCTCAGACCACTACCCCCTCCTCCCCATATATAAGTGGTACCTTTTCTAAAGTCTCAGGTTGCCCTTACAATGGCTAAAGGCTTTTTTACACACACACACACACACACACACACACACACACACACACACACACACACACACACA
>JACXGM010020674.1:0-17667 GCA_016801145.1 Umbra pygmaea | reverse complement strand
GTGTGTGTGTGTGTGTGTGTGTGTGTGTGTGTGTGTGTGTGTGTGTGTGTGTGTGTGTGTGTGTGTGTGTTTGTGACTTTTATTGGCAAAAAAGGCTAGCGACAAACTCAGCTACTGTTTATTTAGCTTTCATAGGATTCAATTAATTTTCACACTCAGTTCTGCGTCTGATCGACAGCCCATGTACAGGTAGAGCAGCACGTAGGGTGGGTGGGTGGGGCTGTGCGGCAGTAAAGCAAAATGAGTCTGGAGCCAACAGTGACACTTACTGAAAAATTGTTTGCAACACTGTCTGGCACAAAACTCGAGATGCCAATTGGCCTAATAGAAGCTGGTCTAAAGGCACATGACCTTGAAACACATTCATTTTTCATTCTCAGCTTCATTTTTCATTCTGTGAAATCTGCCAGCCCAATTCCATTGTCCTTAAGTCTCCTCCTCGCCTGATAATTTCTAAATAACCGTGGTTCTGGGTTGTAGGCTGTAGCCAGGCATGCACAGCAATATCACCAGTGTTAAATCAACTCTGAGAGTGTTAAAGTGACACTCAGGGTTTATATAGAACACTGAGAGTGTTGCTTTAACACTCAGAGTTGATTTAACACTGGTGATTTGGCTGTGTGATTATGCAAGACTTCATCGAACAAACAGCTGTAGGACCATGCCTCCACCATAGTGACAGCAGTGATGTCCTCCTGAGTGGGTTAAGATGGCTATTTAGTTTGTTTGTATCCCATGTAGACTCCATCCTCTATGTGTTCCAATACTGTGCTAGGTTCTAGTAGGGAACAGTTGGTTGTAGTAAAAAACACACATGGTTGTAGCAAATCCCAGTGGCACCATCTAGATCCCACCACAACCCACAAATGCTCCCCATCTCCTGCCTTTCTTACTCCAGCCCAGCCACGCCCCTCCTTGTCCCAGTGCTCTCTGAGCGTGGTGCAGGTTGGGGCTGGTTCACTCTGTCTACCAGGTTGATGCTATGCAGGTGAGCCACAGCCGTGCTGCAGCCAGACGGATGCATTCATTCGATTTGTATCCGTGATTTCCAATGCTTTCCCAATGGAATCTACGTAGGCCAACAGCTGAGAACTCTTCCTTTTTCCGAAAATACTCTAGTTTTTACGGACAAAAACCAGAAATGAGCTGAACCTTCTTTTGGTTTATGGACACGTTTGCCAATTAGCACACTCCACATGTGTTCCTGACCACTGACCAAAATGTTTCCATACTCAGCTGCTCAGGCCAGGCCTGTAAGATGAACGTCGGCTCCGCCCCGCCCGGCTCCCTGCGCCAGAGCAGCCGTGCGCTCCCCTCTCTCTGTGGTGAGGATCATTAGCCCTGTGGTGTGCCGTCCTTCCTGGATCCATCCACCAGCCTGCGGTCGTCCCCTCCTCTATTCCCCCACGCCAGGGCTCCACCACACTCAGATTTTAGGAGTGTAATTATTATTTTATGGAAGCTGAGTGATAACAGAAGCGCAGATTCCCACGTGGCTCTGTTAGGGACAGAGGTTGTAGATAGATATGTGATCGATTTATTTATCGATTTATATTTTTACAAGAATGTTATTTTACAAAACAATCATAGGCACCATACACAGGGTTCTGTATTATTTATTGGTTCTGCAGATATTGAGAGTACATGTTTGCTTTGCTTTCCGTTGGCATCACCTGCTCTTTGTCTCTCCTTCCCAGTCATTTAAATTTCTGTGGAAAAAGTTGATCTTTCTGCTGATTTTCCTCCCAGACAGGATCGTCAAGGACAGTTTAGGATCTTTAATGGTTCTATTTTGATGCCATTATAATGCTGTGTGATTGTGCTCCATTTTAATGACCATATTTCATTCAGAAAGCATCTTTTAACTACCAAACGACTCTTGCTTTCTACAGAGTGTGACTGTCAAATGAGATATTAATATGCTCCTCCACCCCCCCCCCCTTCCCACCCACTCATAGGCATCATCCACCAGATGAAAGGAGACTATGAGACAGCACTGAAACTCCACAAAACCCACCTCTCCATCGCCCAGGAGCTCAGCGACTACGCTGCCCAGGGCCGGGCCTACGGTAATATGGGCAACGCCTATAACGCCCTGGGAGCCTTTGACCAGGCTGTACGCTACCACCGCCAGGAGCTGCAGATATCGATGGAGGTGAACGACAGGGCTTCCCAGGCCTCCACCCACGGTAACCTGGCTGTGGCCTACCAGGCGCTCGGGGCACACGACCGGGCCTTGCAGCACTACCAGAACCACCTCAACATCGCTCGCGAGCTGCGGGATGTCCAGAGCGAGGCTCGCGCCCTGGGCAACCTGGGAAACTTTCACTGCTCCCGGGGAGAGTTCCCCCAAGCCGTGCCCTATTACGAGCAGTACCTCCGCTTGTCCCCTGACCTCCAGGACATGGAAAATGAGGGGAAAGTCTGCCACAACCTGGGCTACGCACACTACTGCCTGGGCAGCTATCAGGATGCTGTCAAGTACTATGAGCAGGATCTGGCCCTGGCTAAGGACCTGCATGACAAACTAAGCCAGGCCAAGGCCTACTGTAACCTGGGACTAGCTTACAAAGCTTTGGGTGACTTCACAAAGGCAGAGGAGTGTCAGAAGTACCTGCTCTCTTTAGCCCAATCGCTCAATAACGCTCAGGCCCGCTTTAGAGCCCTTGGCAACCTGGGTGACATCTTTATCTGCAAGAAGGATGTGACTGGAGCCGTCCAGTTTTATGAACAGCAGCTAGCTCTGGCCCACCAGGTAAGCTTCTGGTTCAGCTACAGTCACAGGAAGTACTGCAGCGTTTCCGTGTTATCCTGATGTTCTGCTTATGCTTGGTTTCAGGTCAAGGAGCGCAGGATGGAGGCGTGTGCCTACGCTGCACTGGGTGCCACCTACAGGCTGGTGCAAAAGTATGACAAGGCTCTGGGCTACCACACTCAGGAGCTGGAGGTGTACCAGGAGCTGGGCGATGTGCCTGGGGAGTGTAAAGCCCACGGCCACCTGGCCGCCGTCTACATGGCCCTGGGGAAGTACGCGATGGCCTTCAAGAGCTACGAGGAGCAGCTGGAGTTGGGCCGCAGGCTAAAGGACCCGGGGGTGGAGGCCCAGGTCTACGGCAACATGGGTATCACCAAGATGAACATAGGTGTGATGGAGGAGGCCATCGGCTACCTGGAGCAACAGCTGGCCACGCTGCAGCAGCTGAGTGGCAATGAGGCTGTGCTGGACCGCGGGAGGGCATACGGTAACCTAGGAGACTGCTATGAAGCATTGGGGGACTTTGAAGAAGCCATTAAATACTACGATCAATACTTGTCTGTGGCCCAGAGTCTGAACCGCATGCAAGACCAGGAGAAAGCCTACCGAGGCTTGGGCAATGGACACAGGTCAGTCATATGGCTTGTTAACTTCTGCCAGATGTCCTCGGGAGCATTAGCATGACTGCTGCTAGCTCCTTGTCAGGTCACTCAGTAGGTAGATAATGCTAGCTACTTCTAGTCCTAACATTACAGAGTGTGGTCATATCATTCAGTACTGAAGGAATGGCTATGATTCTGTTCCAAGTAAACACTGTCATCTGTCCAAATCACCTGTTTTCCAAGTAATGATAGGAACAAAGTGCCACTAAAGGCTTGCAGTAGGTTTCCATGGTGTCTCCACAGCACTAGGCCTCCCATGTAATTTCATCAGGCCCACAATAAACAGAAACGGTGCTCTTTAATGAAAGTATATAGTTTCATGAAAAGCACTCTCAAGCTATTAAGTATAAATGCAACTTTAATGTGTCTTTTTCTTGGCTCAAAATATTAAAGACACAGCATTTATTTATAATAAACTTCACAGCCCCAGTTGCAGAAAAGTAGTCTGCCTTTGAATAAGCTGACAATATACATTTCCTATGGCTTTTACGCTAACCGATCATTTGCTTTGTCGGGGTTTTGCTAATAATCATAGTAAACCTACTTTACATAATCTTTTCTTTTTGTGTGATGCTTTTTTTATCTGCTGCTGTTTGCGCTTCAGGAGCAGCATCACGTAGAGACACCTTGGTGGTAGATGTTGAGGTTCCAGAGGCTGTGTGAGGCTGGTGCTATCTGCTTCAGCACTGATCCTACTGCCCCCAGCTGATCTGTATGCAAAGAGGCTTTGGCAGACTGGCGTCTGAAACCAGGGGAACAGCAGTTAATTCCAGACGACCTTTTACTTTCTGTCTCTATTCTTCGCTTTTCTCATCCTCTTGTGTGTCAGACGGCTGATAACATCCTGTGAGGATACGGGGCAAAACAAAATGTTTGTCATCAACATGCTACCATAGCCATCAGATAAACCTTGCATTAGACATTAATCCACTTGAAATTGCTAAATTCCTAATTTCCTCTCCATCTCTTAGCTCTTTCATTAGCTCATCTAAGCCTAATGTTTGCGAAACATTATTATTATTTTGTTTCCTGGTATCCAAAAGCTGAAAATCAAGTTAGGTTGTTCATTTTCCAGGACGAGCAATCTCAAATTATTTTTTTGACACACAGCGTTAAACCAGCAAGGTCTAACTTTAGGCCAAACGAAGTGTTCCTTATGCATGCCAAGCTAGCTGGTTAAGCGAAGTAAAGTCAATTGTGTGGTGGAATTACAGAGAATTACGGCACGGAACTAAAACACCCATTATCTAGCCAACTATTGTTGCAGAGTAACTACAACTCAATAACACAAACTTTCTATATTCATCATATTGTTTGGAATGTAATATAATACAGTAAATAGGCATTGCGGTCAAGCTCGCATGTTAAATTAACTGATAGACTGTCGTAACCGTCTCCTCTCTACACCAATGAATATTAAAATGGTGCATGTAGACAAGAATGTGATGAAGATTTGTCTGTATAAAAGGAAACTGTATGAAAAAATTATTTCTCAGAAAAGAACACTTCAAGTCCCATGAAAAGAACATGTCCCTGTCTCTCTCTTTTTCTTTCACTATCTTTCACTCTTAGAGACTTAACTTAACCAGCTTACATTCACACACAACATTACCTAAGCTCAAGTTTATTCTTGCAGTGGTCTTTTTGGGGGGGGCCTGTGAATGTGGATGTGGTCCATTTGAAGTGTTCCTGCAGCGTGTGCAGAGCATCAGGAGAACAAAACCTCTGTCTGAATGCAGGTCTTAGTCAGTGTGTTGGCCTATTCACTGAGAGAGACAAGCCCTGTATCTTCCGTGTGACATCCTGCCAATGTAGGCCAAGTGGAGGGTGAATTATATTATATAGCAGCTCCAGGCTCCTCACCATAACATTACCATTTCATAGCCCCAGCTCAGTGTACACACACAGACACACACAGTCCTTAGAGTCATCTGCTGTACTTTTTAGTAGGAATTTTAAAAAAGATTTGGAGGGTATTTTTTATATTTCATTTACAAGGGTGGAGTATATGGAGGATATGGAGATGGGCATGTTGGGGGAGACAGAGAAGAAGGGCACAGACAAAGGCTCAAACCCCTGTTGCCCGGGAATGTGTGGTCCTATATTATTATCTCTGTCCTACCTGCCTTCTTCACCCTGTTTTATAATGCTGGTCTTCTCCACTGCACCCTTGTCCAGCTTCTAACTCTCCGTTTCCCCCTGCAGGGCCATGGGTCACCTCCAGCAGTCCCTGGTTTGCTTTGAGAAGCGGCTGGTGGTGGCTCATGAGCTGGGTGAGTGTGGAGGAAAAGCACAGGCCTATGGGGAGCTGGGGACTCTCCACAGCCAGCTGGGGAACTTTGAGCAGGCCATCTCCTGTCTGGAGCGCCAGCTTGGCATTGCACGCGATACCCAGGACCGCGCTCTGGAGGGTGATGCCAGCTGTGGCCTGGGTGCAGTGTACCAGTCCATGGGTGAGTACGAGACAGCGCTGCGCTGCCACCAGAGCGACCTGGAGATCGCAGAGGAGACGGGGAATCCCGCCCGGCAGGGCCGTGCCTATGGTAACCTGGGGTTAACGTACGAGTCCCTGGGTAACTATGAGCGGGCAGTGGTTTTCCAGGAGCAGCATCTGAGTGTTGCAGCTCAGACCAACGACCTGGCCGCCAAGACCCTGGCCTACGGCAGCCTGGGGAGGACACACCACGCCCTGCAGAACTACTCCCAGGCCGTCATGTACCTGCAGGAAGGTGAGTGTGTGCTATGTTAATTTTACCTTCACCCCAGTTTTCCTCTTATTTGTTTTCTAACAAAATCTGATTCATTCAGTAGCATAGAATAATAATATTTCTGGCAAATATTTGATATGTCCAACATTTGATGAATTCAATTCAAAGGGTTTGAGTGGAGGAACTGGTTTTCCTACAGTGCCTTGCGTAAGTATTCACCCCACAGGGATTTTTTGAAGAATATGGTACAATATACTTATAATAATATGGCACAACCTCGACTCCTAGAAGGCCGTCGATTAAAAGTCAGTGACCTTGTAAAGAGGGCATTAGTCAGAGAAGCAACAAAAATGTCACATTTGTTGTTGTGTAGGAGAGGAAACGGAGACCAGAATGCGGGAGGAGCGTTCTTGATGTTTAATGAACATGAATAGATCGAGGAATACACTGTACCGGAACCGTTCTACGTAATACATTGGAACTGCACAAAACTATATATATATATTTTTCCAAGTGCTCTAACGCGGCACTGACGCGACTAACATATACATAGAGTACGCCTGGATCAGACAATGCCACATACATATCGTACGACACATAACGAGGTGAAGGCTCAATCAAATATGTACATGCTTACATTAGAAATCAGCCCTGGTAATGTACAATCCCTTTCTCTTTTCTTCCCCTCCATGACAGGAGTCGCAACTCACAATAATGCGCGCCGAACCTCCGGAACGCCGGGAGTAAATAGGCATCTTGATTACTCATTACGCACCGGTGTGGATGGTAGGCTAGTGCACCATTCATGCGCAATGAGTAACCAAGTGCCTACCACTCTCCGAGCGCCCAGAGGTCGGCGCATTTCACAGAACACATACACGAACATTCATTACACAAACAGTCCACCATCAGGTTAACTGCCACGACAGCCCTGACCAGTCCTGGCCATCGTGACAAAAAAAGCCAGTCGTAGCTCTGAAGGAGCTGCAGAGATTCACAGCTGAAATGGGAGAAGCCGTCCATGGGACAACTGTAAAACAGATGCTCCACAAAGCTGGCCTTTATGGATGTGTGGCGAATCAAAAGCCATTGCTGAAGACACCCCATATCAAATCCTGTTTGGTGTTTGCCAAAAGGCGTGTGGGAGACACAGCATACACTTGGAAAAAGGTTCTCTTGTCTGATTAACTTATTTGTTGCGCAAAATCATTTGTGTGTTATAAAGCCAGAACTACTCATCATGCATCATGTTGTGGGGATGCTATTCTTCAACAGGGTCTGGGAAACTGATCAGGGTTGAGGGCAAGATGGATGGAGCCGAATAAAGGGCATTTCTTGAGGAAAAAAATTTTCCGTCTGCAAGACAACTGAGACTGGGGTGGAGATACACCTTCCAGCAGGATAATGACTCCAAATACACAGCCAAAGCTACACTATAGTGGTATAAAATCAAAAACCGTAATGCCTTAGAAATTCCAAGTCAAAGATCAGACCTCAATCCAATTGAGAATCTCTGGAAGGACTTAAAAATTGCTGTTCACCAACAGTCCTCATCCAACCTGATAGACCTTGACCAGTTTTGCAAGGAAGAATGGTCTAAAATTGCAGTTTCCAGATGTGCAAAGCTGCTAGAGACCCAGATTCAGATTTGGCGATTTACTTGGCATGCTAAATATCCTAACACCTTTTATCAATGAAAAAGATATTGGTAGCTTTGGCACATTCTTGGAAATCGTCTTGCTACATGGTGAAGCTCAGTTTGAAGGTATGACCATCAGATGGGGAGTCCGACTCATAGTCGGGACAGTTGTCGGTTCAATCCCGAGTGGGCACAATGTCTTTGTCAAGGCACTTTGCCCTAAGTTGCTTCAGGGGATGTGCCTGTACAAACTCTTAAGTTGCTCTGGATGAGAGCATCTGCTAAATGACTGAATGTACAGTAATGTAAAATGTATCTAAACAGACAAGATGTCTGTACACTTCAGAAATCACACTGCTGCTGCTTTCCACTGTTACATCACCAGTGTAGACAATTGAGCCAGTTCCAGCTGCAACCATACACCCCTTCCACCATATTTCACAGATCAGATGGTGTTGTATTACTTGATTTAATCTGTCTCCAACACCTTGTACCAGAACCCTGCAAACAATTTGGTATTTTTTAGACCATCTTGTTTTTAGGTGTTTTTGCACCTTGCTCTCCAAACCCTGTTCTTCGGCTGGCCTAGTCTTCTGTGGATGTTTATAGCTGACATATCCACATCGATGTCCTGAAGTGTTTCTGATCTTTCCTGAACATTCTTTGGTGATCCACTTCAGAGGTCTTCCTTGGTATTCCAGGGTGTTTGCCAGTGCTGAGTTTACCAGTGGTCTTTTTCTCCACAGTGTTCCTCATATGAAACCGCTGTAAATAGCCCAAATTTACAAGGTAAAATGGGGGACTAGCTACAAAATGGGCTGTAATTTCTTAATGGTTCATCCATTACCAATGGAAATGCCCTGACATTAAGGATGTCAGGCTGCATTGTCACTGTATAATTTAAAATCATAATTTCTAAAATACATTAAAGAAAATGTGTCACTTAGCAAATAATCTTTGAGTTCATAATGAAGTACTACTCTTCATTGACAACATTTCCTTCACTAAGTCAACAAAACGTTCGCAGAAAATTACCCAATTAGCTGGAGGGTTAGGCACGTTGTAAGGGGCTCTGCTCACATTCAGAACAGCTGTCAGTCAAACCCATACAGCTCTCTGAGACTGAGGCTTTATGGAAAGAACCTTACTGTAGTAGCCAAATGTGATTTTAGTGTGACAAGGTACACACATACCGTATGCAAATGCTTTAAGAAAAGCTAAGTAATAATTCTACCAACAGCAGCAATTTCTATCAATAGGCTTATATTGTAGTGTATTTTTTGTCATTACCATTTTGCATTTGTGTGTGCACGGGTACCAACTCTTCCCTGTGCTGCATGCTGAGGTGTTTAGCATGTTAACTGGCTCCTATTCTTCACCGCTATATCCGGTATTTCGATGGCTCTTTCATATGAGCTGCCACAGGATCCTTTTACCCACTGTGTGACAAATGAAGTGATTTTTATAGAGTGGACGTGTCGAGGCAGTGTGCAGATCTCAGTGAGGTCACCATGATCTAAACCAGGGGTCTACAACCCTGTTCCTGGAGAGCTACTATCCAGACTGTTTTACTATCCACCTGATTCTACTAATTAGCGGATGATAAGCTGAATGAGGCAACATTATTTGCAGTGAAAACCTACAGGATGGTAGTTCTCCAGTACCGGAGTTGGATACCCCTGATCTAAACTGTCCGTTAAATATTGGTTTATTACTCCTAGTCTAGAGATGAATCTGGAATATCCTCTCTCCTCCCCTATCTACTGTCTTGACCATATGGAACATAATAATTTAAATTGAATACATGATCGTGGTGCATTACTACAGAAACATGGTATAACATAAAAAGACAAAAATATATTTTAGAAGTTATCCATACATATTATCAGAATAGTGTAAGTTGAATGTTTTCTATGTGAGTTTTGCGTTTTCTATTCATACTATACTTTGTAGGAAATCACATTCAAGTGTTCAATTGTGTTTTTCATATAAGGCAAAACATATAGAAACGTTATGTGATTAAAATGGTTCTGTTCCATATGGACATGTCCTTCCTGTCCTCACATGTCCTCTCCTATCTTCTACTCCAGTTCTTGTACTGAACATTGGCTTTAATGGAAACAAAGGAGTAAGGTTGCTCCATATCTCTTCTGTCCCGTTCTTGCATTGTATTTGGTCCAGCCTAGAGAAAGAAACAACAACACTACCTTCCCTACACTTGACAGCCAATTATTTCTAGCCAACCTACCCAGACCAAGTTGGCATTTTTTCTCTCGCTTCCTTTTTCCTCCCTTCTTGTTTTTGTTTTTTGCTTCCTGAAAAAGATTTATTGGAAGGTGGCCTAGGAAAGTAGCTCCACTCGAGTGCTTGAAGTGTCAGCATGTGACCTCAGCAATCCTCAGCAATTATTTTCTGCAGTATTCTTTTTTTATTTATTCATCATCCACTTTATAATTAGATGACACTTTGTCAGGCTTTTTTCTTCTCACTGTCACAATGCCCGGTGTTTGTGCGTCTGTGTGTGTATGTCTGTGTGTGTTTGTAGCTGTGTCTAAGGGCTTGTGCATTGTACACATTTCTGGGGGTCCCTCTTCTGAAAAACATTGTTTACATATACGTATGTACATTAGTCTGTCTGTGTGTTTGTGTATTTATGCAGTGGTGTGTATCGCTCTGTAGCAAGCCTGTGTGTGTGTGTGTGTATATAGTCACACGGTGCATGGGCCCCCAGAGCGGTACTGAATCTCTTCAGCAGCTGTCAGGCAGCCTTTAAAGGGCTCTCTAGCCGCTCTTTAGGGTTCAGCCAGCCACCGAGCCAGCACCACATCCTCACGTCAGCCTCCACTACGTGACTGTGCCTTCAGGCCACACCAAAGGCACCCACACTGACACTTACACTGACAGAGACACAGAGAGACAGAGCCTGGCACAGAAGGCACCCAATGGCCAATATTAATATCCACCATTAGCAAGAGAGAACCATGTGAGAGCTAGGAAATAGGTTGTTGGAGATAATGTACACACAGTATGAGATGGTGTGTTCTTAAGTGTATGATAACGTACATACGTGATGTAATGATCCTGCAGAAATTACGATGTACATTCAATATATGATGTAATTATCTTGTGCAGTTGCAATCAAATTTATTCAATGCCCAATGCAAATCTGGGTTATTGTCATAATTTACAGACTGTTGGCAGTTTGCAATGAAAAAATCAAGCAAAAGCAATTGAAATAGCTCAACACAACGAATCCTTCAAGTGGTTTCCCCAAATCCAACTGAAAATGCAGCTCACAATGACCTTAGTCTCACAATAATTCAACCCCCTGAATAGACTCCCTCACAACAGCACAAACATGCAAAACAGGTGTTGTCTGAAGCACACCTTATGCAACCAATCAAGGGCTTCATTAGTTGCACCAGGTGTGCTTGAGCTAGAACACATGAAATACCTGAACTGGCTAGGGGTTTGATGAGTGTCACATTTGACTGCATGTTAGAAACAAAAGAATGGTCCAAAAAGTTAAGAGAAGAGATTATCGCCCTTCACAAACAAGTTACAAGAAACAAAAGGTTAGCAAAGGCACTGAATGTTTCCAGAGACACAGTTCGAAGCATAGTTTGCAAGTTCAAAGTTAAGGGAACAGTGGTTACACTACCTGGACAGGGCAGAAAAGGGAACCTATCAACGGCTGCAACCTGATTTCTGAGGTGGCAGGTTGTGAAAAACCCTTGAGTGACTGCAAAAGACCTTGGTGGCAACAGGCACTGAGTTTTCAGTGAGCACAGTAAGCCTTATGCAGGAGATTTCCATGCCTGAACTTCAATACATACACCACAACTGGCCCAAAAGAAGTTGGCTCCAACATGTTCAAATTATATAAAGCCACAAATGTTTTGGGATTCTGTTCTGTGGAGCGATGAAACAAAACTGGAACTTTTCGGCACAGCAGTATGTCTGGAGGAAGAAGAATGAAGCATACACTGAAAAGAACACTCTGCCCACAGGCAAGCTTGGTGGTGGCTCAGTATTGCTCTGGGGTTGCTTTGCATCCTATGGCACAGGGAACCAGCAGTGTATGGAAGGCAAGATGTATTAATTGAAGTATCCGGAAATCCTAGTAGAAAGCGTCATGCCATGTGTGAAGATCCTGAAGCTAAGGCATCCTTGGCCCTTCTGACAGGACAATGATCCCAAGCATACCTCAAAGTCCACCAAGGCTTGGTTGCAGATGAAGTCCAGGAAGATGCTCCAGTGGTCATCACAGTCCCCTGACTTAAACCCCATTAAAAAGCTCTGGTGGTATTTAAAGAAGGTGGTTGCACCATGCAAACCCAAGAATATTACTTAACTGGAGGCCATTTCTCATGAGGAATTTGCTAAGTTTCCTCAGGAAAACTGCCAGAGGCTGGTGTCTGTCTATGCATCTCATTTGCAGGAGGTCATAACAGCAAAAGAATACTCTACTAAGTAGTAAAGATGCTAGCCATAAAGGGTTTGAATCATTTTGAGACTGGAGAAGTCATTATCAGTTGCATTTGCAGTTCAATTTGGGGAAAACATGTGAAGCAGCTGTTGTGTTGAGCTATTTCACTTGCTTTTGTTTGATTTGTTCATTAGAAACAGCTGACAGTCTGTACATTTTGACAATGAACCTGATATACAATGGGGGTTGACTCGTTTTGATTGCAACTGTATGATAATGTACATACATAGTGTTGTGATCTTTCATGTATAACAATTATTGTTAAGTCAACCTAAAAAACATGCAGTTTTTTTAAGGTCTTAGTAGACCACCTGAGAGACAGAAAGAGAGAGAGTGATAGAGTTTCTCAGAGAGTTGGAGTGAGAGAGTCAGTAAGGTGAAAGGTTAAGGTACCAAGGAATGAAAGGATCATTTAGATCTGTTTTCTCTGAAGCTCCAAACCCTAATGAGACCTGAGGAGAACAGAGGCCCTGCTAGTGCTGCCAAAGCAGGCAGGATGAAACAGAAGACAGAGCAGGGTTACACAGAGAGATAGAAGAGAGTGGTGGAAAATAGAACGAGAGAGTGTGAGGACGGGAATGAAGGAGAGAAAAGAGAATGGAAAAGAGAGAGGCGAGGTAGAGTGTAGAGGCTTCAAAGTAGCCTGAGTCTCTGAGGCTCAGTCAGCTTGGTGTCAGCGGGAGAACGTGTGCTGCTGGGGCTGGGTGATGCATCCTGGTCACGCTCTCTTTTACGTCTTATCTGGGTCAGACCCAGACACAATGTTCTCTAGGAATGCCTGGAAATGCAGGCAGTGAGACAAGGGCAGCTTGACATGACCCGTTTTCTCTCTCCTTCACCCAGTCACAGACAAATGGAGAAGATAAACTGTCCTGCTACCTTATATAAAGCTTGCAGCCTCAGTAAGGTAAAGGCAGCCGGTCATCTAGTGTGTGTTCAGCTAGCTGACGTGGCCCTGTGTCTGTACTTCCTCATCATCAGCTCTGCCCAGTGTTTCATCACAGTAATTGGGTGAAGCCAAGCAGTGGGCAGGCTGAAGACGCATGCAGCGATGGGACATACGCGTCAGCGTTTGAGGGGTTGGAACAGGGAAGCAAACAGCCATCTCTCCGGGGGGTCAGACAGAGCCTCCGTATCTGTTCACTGGACCAGGCTCTCAGAGACTCTGCCCAGGACGTTTTTAGACAAGTGTGATGAGACCAATTGATTCCAGACAGGATGTGTCTACCGTCTGGGTGTGTGGTGTTTCCAGTGTCTGTAGTGTGTGTACCAGTGTGTATGTGTGGGTGATCTGTGTTGGATCAGTTCTTTGTTCAATCTGTTGGCTGTAGACTCTATTAAACCTTATTATGTTTGGTTAGTACCCCCCCTTCTCTGTAGACAGAAGCATTAAGTGTGTGTTTGTGTTTGCTCAGCCACTCGATCCTTAGCATTGATTACCCGGCAGTAGGCCCCTACATTAACGCCTTAACAGTCTCTTACTGTGTGTCTTTGTGTTTCTGATGTGTGTGTGTGTGTGTGTGTGTGTGTGTGTGTTTGTGCGTGCGTGCGTGCGTTTGTGTGCTTATAAGAGTGTGAGGCTCTGAATGAGTAGCGTTTCACAACTGATGCCAAATATTAAAGCTTGTTCACTGTCAGAATATCAGTACCACGCTACGCTTACATCTGTTTCCCAGAAATATACCTGAGTGTCTGCCCATACCTCTAAATTACTTCTAATCTCCTCTCTCCCTCTGTCTCCAGGCCTCCGGCTGGCCGAGCAGCTGGCTCGACGTGAGGATGAGGCCAAGATCCGCCACCGTCTGGGACTGTCCCTGTGGGCCAGTGGGAATCTGGAGGAGGCTCAGCACCAGGTACAACCCTACACACCTCCTAACATTATACACATTGTACCAGGTACACGCCTCCTAACACCATACACATTGTACCAGGTACACACCTCCTAACACCATACACACTGTACCAGGTACACGCCTACTAACACCATACACACTGTACCAGGTACACGCCTACTAACACCATACACACTGTACCAGGTACACGCCTACTAACACCATACACACTGTACCAGGTACACGCCTACTAACACCATACACATTGTACCAGGTACACGCCTACTAACACCATACACATTGTACCAGGTACACGCCTACTAACACCATACACACTGTACCAGGTACACGCCTACTAACACCATACACACTGTACCAGGTACACGCCTCCTAACACCATACACACTGTACCAGGTACACGCCTCCTAACACCATACACACTGTACCAGGTACACACCTCCTAACACCATACACACTGTACCAGGTACACGCCTACTAACACCATACACATTGTACCAGGTACACACCACCTGTCGGTTTTTCACTCTTGTCTCTTTACAGTGTCCCTAACCCCCTACCCCGCAGGCTTAACCAGTCAAAATGATTCTAACAAATGGTAACAGTAGTTTGTTGTAGCTCGTTCACTGGAAGCTCAGTGATGTTTGGGAAATTTCCTCCAGTGGAAAAGGAAAGGACATTGTTGTCCTCAGAGTATAAATGAGATGATTATTCATGAGGAGAATACTGCTACCACTACAGCTCCATGACCTTGATAACCAGCCTGACCCACTTTATGGCTGATTTACATAGCCCAATATGACCCATTATGCACTGTTAGTGCACTTAATATTCATACAGCATCTGTACGGTTGGAATGAGAAAACTTGACCCCATGTTCTGTATGTCGGTCTGGATGAGAGTGTCAGCTAAATGAATCAAATGTTCCCTGTTCTCCACGTTAGAATCCAATGTTGTTTTAACACGCAACTCTTATTAGCTGCTGTGTCCTCTGTGTGCTTTGACCTGCCCACGTTTCAAACAGATTCATTCATCATGAATGCATGCTGTCATGTTGTCCCAGATGCGGAGGACGTGGGACTAATGGAGGACTGTTGTGAGGGCTGGGATGAGTTTGATGTTTTACAACTCATAGTGCCTATAAGAGAGGCTGCAGGACGAAGCCCTGGGAAAAGACATGAGTGATCTTCGGCTTTGCAATAGCGCTTACAAGTACAGAGTTTACACTTTACATGAAATAATTGGTAACAAGTGGCCTTGCACATTTCATAGAGAAAGATTCTCTGTATTGACATCAGAGCATCTTAGGCAGGACATTGTTAAAATCTGCTCTCTTTGGATTGTTTTTAATCTGTAAAGGGTGAGGTTGGGCCAGTGGGAAGGTGGTGTAGCAAATTACATTGACTCTTGAAAAGAAAGTCTGTGTGCCCAAAAGATTGAACTGGCACTGCAGCAATCAGGCTTCAGTCCTATCAGCAGAATCACCAGCCCGCCTGCACCACTAACGCTACACAATCACACTCTATCGTTTCCTCTCACATGCTTTACTGGCTGACCTTGGGGACGGAGCGATCCAGCCGCTAAGCACACACACGTACGTGATCATTACGATCCCAGTCCTATTTCTGACTGGTTGGTGTGTCTAACTCTGTCTCACTGCGGGCCTCCTGCGGTCTGGGCGTGTGAGGTGGACCATCCTGTCTCCTCGCAGGCCTGCCAACGGAGGAGGAATAGGAAATCAATAACAACTCTCAGTGAATCAGCAGGGCTGAACAGAGACGCGTGCAGCTGGGAGCCTTTGTTTCTCTGGGCAAACTGTTTCCCAACAACACATGGTGTGTCTACAGTCCGGGTGCCCTCTCTCTTGTCTGGGCTGGATGAGAGGAGATTAGAGGGCTCGTTGACAATGGTGTTGAATAAAGAGAAGCAAAGAGGGAGAGCGAGAGAGGGAGTGCAGGTGTTCCTTCACACTGAGGAGGGCTGCTGCCATCTAGTGGCTAACCTCTACTACTGCATTGGCATGTAGACCTGTGGTTCAGAGAGGGTTACAGTGAACAGGGGAGTAGCACGAAATTCTGGGCCCTTTACATAGGCATTCTCTAGGCATTAGTTCCCTATATACTTAGTACCCTTTTTGCCCCAGGTCTGAGTCTGACTACACTGACAGTGAACACTGGGGTATGGGTGTGTTTGATCATAATATGTTGTTCTTCTTTGTCCTACAGCTCTACCGAGCGTCGGCGCTGTTTGAGACCATTCGCCACGAAGCCCAGCACAGCACCGACTACAAACTGTCTCTATTCGACCTCCAGACGTCCTCTTACCAGGCGCTCCAGAGGGTCCTCGTCAGCCTAGGTACACTCCCAGCAGCCGTGTGACACATTGCCTCCTCTCGTGTCTTTCTACCACTCTGTCGTGAACCCAACATGTTGACCCTGTGCTGTCCAGGTCACCATGACGAGGCGCTGGCGGTGGCTGAGCGGGGTCGAACACGGGCCTTTGCTGACCTGCTGGTGGAGAGGCAGACGGGCCAGCAGGACACAGACCCCTACACCCCAGTCACGGTGGAACACATCCTGGACACTGTGAACAGCCAGCGGGCCCTGGTGCTCTACTTCTCCATGGCTGCTGGTTACCTGTACAGCTGGCTTCTGGCCCCAGGGGCAGGTAAGAGCCGAAGGGAGGGTAAGCTGTAACTCATCTAGCTCTGTTACACTGTGATGAACAGAACATGTCTATCTGTAAAAATATATTATGCCACATTGCACAACACGTGAATAACACTACACACATATACAGTTAGTGAATCAGTAAACGTCGTCTTGTGTTTTGTTTAGCCAAGCTTCTTGCAGGGCATGGCTTGTGTTCAGAGACAGGCCATGGTAATAAGGACCCCATTAACACAAGGCGGCTGTGCCACCTGCCACTCCACTGTTGGCAGTGCCACCCCACCATGCCTCTTACCCCGAGGGCACCTGCCAATGAACCATGGTAACCATGGTGACAAACCCAAATAGTCAACAGGGAAACACATGCAAGTCAACAGGGAAACACATGCATAAGCTCACACTTACTTTGAGCTGCCTTAAGGAGTGAAGTGATACTCCAGTGCTTCTTTCCCACAAGGAGAATAGAGGAGGCTCATCCCAGCCTGAATGACAGCACTGGCAGCCATGGAGACAGCTACAGTACCTCGTACTTCTCTTTTAGCGCTGCTCAATAGTGTGAATGAAAGCTGTGACCCAGAACACATGGCAGCCTTGATCAGCTGAGAAAACCCAGAGCTAAACCCCCGAACAGACTTATAGATGGATTGAGCATCAGAAGCATGACAGCCTCGACTGGTTATCTCCAATCTCTGGTTATCTCCAATAACTGCCTCGACTGGTTCACCAACTACTTCTCTGACAGGGTTCAACATGTTAAATCAGAGGGTCTGTTATCTGGACCTATGGATGTCTCTATGGGGGTGCCACAGGGTTCGATTCTTGGGCCGACACTTTTTTCTGTGTATATTAATGATGTCACTCGTGCTGCTGGCGACTCTCAGATCCACCTCTATGC
>JACXGM010020673.1:0-17667 GCA_016801145.1 Umbra pygmaea | reverse complement strand
AACAGCTAACTAGTTACCGTGTTGTCTAGATCTACTAACTAGAGGCAAGAACACAACTGGGACCAAAGTTATGATTACCATGGATATCATTGCCAGAATGTTAACCTACTCTCTAAGCTAAATTTAACGAGCCCTTTAGCTTTAACCAACATTAGTTAACATGTTAGCTAACGCTAGATTTGCTGCTGTTGTGTTGGGTCTTTGAGCTCCCCAACTTTATTTTTCGTCAGTTTACAACAAAGTTGAACATAGCGCCCCAACAAGCAACTTTAATTAATTTTGTTTTTATCTTTCATGTAGCATTTTATGAACAGATAACCTACCCAAGAGCATGACTGGTCCACAAGGCTGTGCTGATTGCGTTTGAGGTACAGGTAATGGTGTTTCTCAGATTTAGCTTGAGACCGGTAAGCATTAGCCTCGATAGTAGTCGTGTCTCCTTCATTGCGTATTTTTATATTTTGAATATATATTTCCACTGCATACTGTAACCCCTTTTGCCTCGATCTTGACGATATCGCAGAGTTAATGCTCCAGAAAAGGTAACTGACACGCACGGTATACCTTTTCCGTTATGGCAATCTGTTGCACTGGTCGGGTGTTTGACCATTTGTTTGTCGGGCGTAGCAACAATAACTAAGGGGGGCGGGGCTCGGCGAAAGGCTAATTATGATTTCAAAGAGTATTGTTTTATTACACATAATGCTCAAATATCTCAGACTGTCAGGCTTTACTTGTCGTTTCCTTGAGAGAAATAATCTAGGACAAAAAGCCATGGGTAATTTGTTGTTTCTCCATCCTCCGATTCTGCTGCCATGTCTTGCTCCATCATGAATAATATAGCATGGATATGTCGAACTTGAATTGACAACCCACTTCTATACGTCAGTGAACCATAAGCCGCAAGACATGTGATTAAACAACAGGTGGCGATAATGCACACATTTTTGTTGTTGTTTGTAATCTAATAAGAAAAAGCTGCGCTGCTTCATTCATGACAGGCTCGACAAAACCATGGACAAAACACAATGTAGCTTTTGCTCATGCTACACAGCTACTTGCGGCAAAAAGTAGTTAGCTACTGGAAAAGCTCCTCTGTTTAAAAGCAACTGAGCTACTGCCAAGCTACTGAAAAATGTAGTTAAGTTAGTAGCGTCGCTACTTGTAGTTAACTACTCCCCAACACTGATCAACAAGGCATTTTTGCACACAGGACTGCCGCATACTGAATGTTTTTCCCTTTTCACACCATTTTTTGTAAACCCTAGAAATGGTTGTGCGTGAAAATCCCATTAACTGAGCAGATTGTGAAATATTCAGACCGGCCCGTCTGGCACCAACAACCATGCCACGCTCAAAATTGCTTAAATCACCTTTCTTTCCCATTCTGACATTCAGTTTGGTGTTCAGGAGATTGTCTTGACCAGGACCACACCCCTAAATGCATTGAAGCAACTGCCATGTGATTGGTTGAGAAGATAATTGCATTAAGGAGAAATTTGACGGGTGTTCCTAATAATCTTTTAGGTGAGTGTATATATATATATATATATATATAATATATATATATTCCTTGTTGGCAGCTCCGCAACATCTTGGACAAATCTGTGGGGTGACGAGGGGTTCATCCAGCCACATATCGCCCAAGCTGCTGATTCTTTTTGCACCTTTCACCCAACATGGAAGCCTTTAGTCAGATCATGAATGGGATGATTACGTTCACTGACTATACTTCTGCAATTTAATATACAGGTGCCGATCTGAACACAAGGAGTCGTTAGAGAGCGACATAGCAGGATAGATTATCTGATATATCTAACCAAAACCCACAATTTGCACTGCCTCGTGCAGGAGGCCCTGGCAAAGTCAGAGAACCCATAGTCAGACTCAAACCACATTAAAGTAATTTTGCCTTTAAATAAATACAAACCATGTTGAGTTCTATTCATATACTTTTTTGCACACATCAATACACCTTAATTTTGGGTAGATTCATTCAGAATTGTTAAAATTGAGATTAAACATTTAGAAGCCTTTTCATCATAGTTTTTGTTGTGCAGGAACTTTCCTGTAACAACATGATGATTCAATGAAAACACATAATATCTACACCTGGTACCTAAACAAACAGAACATACAGTAGCTTAGCCACATACTGACATGTTTGATCCCTTTTAATTCAGGTCTGCAGGTTAACATGAGTGGTACCACTGTAAGAGAGGGAGACAGACTGACAATGACCTGTATCACCACATGTAATCTGAATGGTAGCACCTACATCTGGTACAAGAACAGACAACTTATTAACAATAATACAAGTCTGTACCTGGACCCAGTCAGCAGTATGGATGCAGGAAACTACTCCTGTGCTGTTAAAGGCTTTGATGATCTACGCTCTCCTGAAGAGACTCTTACTGTCTTATGTGAGTATTTTAATTTACCTTTAAATAGTAACATTATTTAGGTCCATAATGCATGTTCTTATATAATTTATGTCATCCAGATGGCCCAAAGAACACCTCAGTATCAGTCAGCCCCTCTGGTGAAATAGTGGAGGGCAGTTCAGTGACTCTGACCTGCAGCAGTGATGCCAACCCACCGGTGGACAATTACACCTGGTACAAGAAGAATGTAACCTCACCAAAAGCATCAGGACAGAGTTACAACATCACTAACATCACATCTGAGGACACTGGAGAATATTACTGTGAGGCTAAAAATTTGGTTGGAAGCCAGAATTCCAAATTTTCTATGATAAATATAGCAGGTAAGATCAAGTTATTATTTTATGTCATCAGTTGTCACAATAAAATAAAATACTTATTACCACATCATCAACATTAACATGATACAGTGAGGAAAGTAACTGATTGCTCTGCCAAAGAGTTTATCAAACATTTGTTTAAAGTCGAGCTACAAAAGCAGGATCAACAAACACATGAACGCCAATATTCAATAAATAAATAAAACAATAAATAAAAAATAAATAAATAAAACATTAAAACAATAAATAAAACAATACATACACTCACCTAAAGGATTATTAGTAGCACCTTACTAATACTGTGTTTAACCCCCTTTCGCCTTCAGAACTGCCTTAATTCTTTGTGGCATTGATTCAAAAAGGTGCTGAAAGCATTCTTTAGAAATGTTTGCCCATATTGATAGGATAGCACCATGATGGAGATTCGTGGGATGCACATCCAGGGCACAAAGCTCCCGTTCCATCACATCCCAAAGATGCTCTATTGGGTTGAGATCTGGTGAATGTGGGGGCCATTTTAGTACAGTTAACTAATTGTCATGTTCAAGAAACCAATTTGAAATTATTCCATCTTTGTGACATGGTGCATTATTCTGCTGGAAGTAGCCGTCAAAGGATGGGTACATGGTGGCCATGAAGGGATGGACATGGTCAGAAACAATGCTCAGGTAGGCCATGGCATTTAAAAGATGCCCAATTGGCACTAAGGGGCCTAAAATGTGCCAAGAAAACATCCCCCAAACAATTACACTACCACCACCAGCCTGCAAAGTGGTAACAAGGCATGATTGATCCATTTTTTCATTCTGTTTACGCAACATTCTGACTCTACCATCTGAATGTCTCAACAGAAATCGAGACTCATCAGACCAGGCAACATTTTTTTTTTTTTGTTTCAACTGTCCAATTTTGGTGTGCTCTTGCAAATTGTAGCCTCTTTTTCCTATTTGTAGTGGAGATGAGTGGTACCCGGTGGGGTCTTCTGCTGTTGTACCCCATCCGCCTCAAGGTTATGCGTGTTTTGGCTTCACAAATGCTTTGCTGCATACCCCGGTTGTAACGAGTGGTTATTTCAGCCAAAGTTGCTCTTCTATCAGCTTGAAGCAGTCGGCCCATTCTCCTCTGACCTCTAGCATCAACAAGGCATTATCGCCCCCAGGACTGCTGCATAGTGGATGTTTTTCCCCATCTCACCATTTTTTGTTTGGTGTTCAGGAGATTGTTTTGACCAGGACCACACCTGTAGATCATTGCATTAAGGAGAAATTGGACGGGTGTTCCTAATAATCTTTTAGGTGAGTGTATATAAAGAAATAAATATATCAATAAAACAATTAATGAATCAAAAAATATGCCCTACCCTCCTATTGTATTTGCTTTTTCAAGATCTTATAGACACAATCAATTGCTATTGTTTTTGAATTTGCAGTGTGTATGTGCATGGTAAAATCAAATACAATAGGGGGTTGGACCTTAAGTTAGGAGGAGTTGTTCTGATTGGACTGTGGTGATGTACATGAGAAAACCCTGATTGGAAATTTGAGCTGTCTATCAAGTAGCAACTACTGTAGGTGTATTTTCCATGTCCACTAAATTGTTAGAAAATTAGGATTAAATTGAGTTACTTCTTAATGCATCACAGCATTGGTACTGGCACTGGTTTTGAAAATGTTTGTATTAATATTATTACAGTAAATATGCTGTTGACAAGTGCACGCCACCGTAGTGAAGGGAAGGACAAAGTTCATGTTGATGTAGTCATCAAGTAATGAAAAGTAGAGCCCGTGCGATATGAGATTTTTGAATCCGATACCAAAACTTTTTGTACTACTATAGCTGAAATGAAAAATCTACATTTTCCTGCATGGTTTGTCCTTAAAACCAGACTCTAAAGACACTCAAAGCAGGGTACTTGTAGGTCCATTTTCCAGAATTTAAGGCCTAGAATTGTCTTAAAAACTCTGAAATATGATTTTCTAAGGTCTTAAAAATTGTGAGAGTCATGCTAATTTTATTATTTTGTATTTTGTTGAAGGAAACCATAAGCTCTTTTTTGACCAAGTTAACTACTTAACAATTGCTGGCAGATTACTGTACAGTAATAGCAGGTGATTGCGGCTGGTCCGTAGGCCTACCTCAAATCAACTTTGCTCATTTGTTCGTTAGTTAGCTTGTCAGCTTTGTCTGTTTCTGAGTGTTATTTAGTATATTTTTATGTGTCCTTGCAGTGTTGTTTACTGAAACTAATGTTTTTGTGATCAGTATTAGATAAACTGAAATTTCCACAGTCTCGTTTTGTTGCATTTAGCGCAGGTGTATTATGTGATTCATATTACTTTTGAACAATTCCTTTTAGCAAATGGAGAGCCAGGATTCTTGGCGTTACTTCCATTCAGTCGTTTGATCTGCTGGTCGTAATTCTACTGCAGAATTAATTATGCACAGTCTATCATGCGCATGTAAAAATGCTGCAGGCAAAATAGAAAATAAGATACATTTAGAAGTGTTCCTTTACTTACAGATTTTTTCCAATTGCTAACACACAAAATGCATAATTTGGCTCATTGTGTCAAAACTCAACACACAAATGCTTTACACAACACTTGAAGATTAACATTGAACTGCCATGTCAAAACTGCATTCTGCAATCAAAACTTAACAATCTGACTTCAAAAGGCCCTCTTCAGATCGATTGTTAACACACAAGCACATGAACAATAAACAGTCAAACAGACACAACACACTGGTCAACTTTACTCAAGACACTTCTGTCATTTGTAGTTTTTAAACAGTTTTTATTCCCGAAACCAAGCCTCAGTGATACATTGTACAGGTAGTAAAACAACTCCCATTACAAGTCAGGGATCACTCCGTCGATTGGGGTCGGGCCACGTCACCTCGTCCACATCACAGGCGATGTTCTCCGTTGCCAGGCAACGGGAAAATATATCGCCGGGTGTGGCGTATTCACCCGTGGATCGAGCCCACCCCGATGTCTCCGCATGCCTCCTCCATTGCTCGCAGGAGCGGCACGTGTGCATGTGTAGGCGGTCATAGACCTTCCACCGCCATGCCAAAAATAATTCCCTTATCAGGTTGAGGACCGGGAAATAAGGGGGCAGGTACAGCACCATGAAATGGTCGTGGTTGGCGAATTAGTCCCGGACCAGAGCAGCCCGGTGGAAACTGACATTATCCCAGATGACAACAAACATGGGCTGCCCTGGTTGGTCCTATGTGACTGTGGCATGTAGTGCATGCCGAAATGTCAGTATGTGTGCAGTGTTGTAGGGACCCAGGGTGGCATGGTGATGGGGGACCCACTGACCACTAATGGCTGCACACATGGTGATGTTGCCCCCGCACTGCCTGGCAACATTCTCGATGGCCCTTTGGCCGATGATGTTTCAGTCCCGATGTCTGGTTTTTACCAGAGTCTCTTCCTCTATCTTCTCTCCCTCTCCCTCTTCCCTCCCCGTCTCTTCCTCGTTCTCCTCTCCCTCTTCCCGTCTCTTCCTCATC
The DNA here is from genome assembly GCA_016801145.1 of Umbra pygmaea. NCBI lineage: Eukaryota > Metazoa > Chordata > Actinopteri > Esociformes > Umbridae > Umbra > Umbra pygmaea. The sequence goes on along the minus strand of JACXGM010020673.1, from coordinate 11,381 downwards.
TTCTCCTTCCCTTTGATCCTTCCGCCTCCATATTCACGATTGTCTCATGACAGGTGCTCATACCTGAATTATATATAGTGACTGATTGGTGTTCAGTTACAGGTTTAGTGTTTTACGATGTGTGCGGGAGTGTTGCTAATGTCATGTGTTTTAACTATTGAATGGACGTGCTGACTGCAGAGTGTTTCATCATTGGCCAAAGTGTGTAACACATGCACGATGTGTGTAGTGTTTTGCACCTTGTGCTACAGAATTGTTTACGGTGCCATGACGACGTTGTGTTTATTCATTTGGTGCCTGAGTGTACCAAATGCATACAAACGTTACGGTTTCGACACCTTGTTATGAGCATTCACTTTTAGTGTTTTAGCAATCGGGAAAAACTGTAATATAATAAAAATAAATAACTTATTTGAAAATATAATTAAAAGACATTGCTTTCTAATCAAATCCAAACATTCAAATGAAATATTGCACTGGTCACCCTCAAAGTAACCATTCAACGTGCGATCTACAAACAATTACCAATATGTACCATTTCATTACATAAATCCGGTTGGTATTGGCTAGCATAATAATATGACAGTGCATACTGCTGCTTATCACATTAGACTAGCTTGTGCACAGGCTGGCACCTTGCTGGCTCGTCATTTAAATGGTTTGCTTACTTTGCCGAAATTGTATATACCTTCTCATAATAGCTTTCTCCTGACTGGAGAAACCATATTAATTCGATAACACACAACAAAGAAGAAACTTATTTATCTCAAAAACCTTTTGGTTTCGCCCCAAAACTGCAGTGCTCTCTATTATTGCTAGGTTTCTATTCATTATAATAGCATGCTACCAGTCCCAGAGAGCTAACGTTAGTTACATAGCTAGATAAAGAAGATGTCATGGAAATGGTGAAACGCAGGTGTTGACATTCTCAAGTTTTGGACAACATTTTTATGCCAGAGCTGGAGTAGTAAACACTGCAGGCTTTTTATTAAAATGCATATTCAGAAACATGACTTCAGTAGCTAGCTACGGTACAGTAGTTAATACTGAGTAACTTAATATGGTCATAGCGTCTATTAATCTTATAACCCCAAAACACTTTTTATGCAATGTAAAACTCTGTGTGCATTTTGTGTGACTCTTACACCGGAAAGCTGGTTTTCAACTCACCTTTATAAGCAGCTTGTTATGAGCAGCTCTTCCATCCCCACTGTTTTAATCTTTTTAAGATAATGTCTTCTTGTAATGATCAAACCTATAGTCTGTGAAAGAGCGCCCTCTTCCAGACAAATAAGGAATTGCAAACAAATATATCAGTCGTTATCGGTGGAAATATCACCAATACAAATATATCTGTAAACTGCTAATATTTACAAATAATATCGGTCAATTAATATATCGGTCGGGCTCTAATGACAAGTGGTGTAACTTTGCTTTTGAGAAATATCTGTAGAGACTGCATTTGCCACATCAAATTACATTTTATATCCAACATAACATAGACATAATGGGCCCTATTTTAACGATCTGAAATGCAAGTATCAAAGACGAAACGCAAGTGATGTTGTGGGAGGGTCCCGGGGCGCTGTTGCTATTTTACCGGTGGGATAAATGACTCTTGCACCCAACGCAAATCTAAAATGGGTAGGTCTGAAGTAGCTTCATTAGTCATAGGTGTGGTTTGGGCGTAACGTGCAATAAACCAATCAGAGCATCATCTCACATTCCCTTTAGGAGCAGACACGCTTGTTCCATGGCGTATTGCTATTATAACGGCAGATTGCTATTGATTTTTCTTTTTTACAAAATGTAAATAAAGAAATGTCACAAGACATATTTTCCGATGTTTTGGGCTCACTCTCACTGAATCACGAGGTTATGAGTGCATGGTAATATTTTTTAACATTAAAGTGAGAATACTTGGCTTGCTTCACTCTTCTGTCAAATAAGATCTCCTCTCCATTTCTGTTTCCTTAAGTCCTCTATTGTTTCCCCATTAATGTCATCAACACATCCATGATTCATGTACATGTTGTGTAAAATACAACAAGCCACAAAGAATGCTGCGACTTGAATAGTGTGCCTCATGTCCTATCCAAACACCTGACGCGCATTTTCAGTGTGCCAAATGTTCGTTTAATTAGGCTGCGTGTTTGTGTGTGTTTTCGATTAAACAGCATTTCACACACTGTTGCTGGCATCAAATGGTGTCATTCTCAGCCATGTCTTTAACGGATAGTGTTGTCCCCTTCACAGCCACTTATCCAAGGCGGGATTCCCAAAGTATACCATAAATGATTCTTGGCTTGAGCCAGGGTAATTCGCAAAGACATGGGTGATTTTACTATTAGCATTGCAAATGACTTGTGTGTTGATTGAATGGGTTCCCTTGTGGTTGATGTATATCAATGTGAATAATTCATTCTGAATAATTTGGTTAAATGTGTAAACTAGATGTATGCCTATTTTTTCACATATTCTGACACTACAATGATTTCCCACGTGTGGTAATGTTTTTCCTTCTAATTATGTATTGCAATAATGGGAACTGCTGCATTTGTGTAGATGAGAGGAGCAAAGTGTATGCGCGTTGTGCACACGCTACATTATGGCCAAGCAGGCGCCCTTGAAAGAGCATCTGAATAACACTCCACCAACTTTTAACCAGGTTTTTCCTGGTCAGTGGCGGAATTGTTTTTGAGAACTGCAAGATAGCACCAGGGAACGTTTGCGCCGGAACACGCCTCTTCTTTTTGCTGAACCGCACAACAAACGCAAGTTCATTCCCTAATCCACCAATTCCCTAATTCCCTAATTTACTATAGGGAAAAGTTCCCTATGCGTCGGGTGCAAGATAAGAATGATACATGCACTGGTGTAAAAAGTAAATTGCGCTGGTGTAAGATAGGGCTCAATGTGTTAAATATGGGCTTAGTGTAGGTTATCATGCAGTTTAAAAAACACACATTGCAAGACAGCCCTGCCTCGTTGGATGATGACCGATTTATATTGTGTTTGCTGTGTCTTCCATTATGCACTTAAATCTACCCCATCATGAATTGTATTTAAATGCCTTTATCTTATTTAAAGTTGTGGATGTTACTTGTATCAGAGCCTTGTGCTGTATTTCATGCCAGTTTTCTGCTTAGCTTATTTTGCTATAATAATATTCTTGTGTGCGTTCATGCTTTCTTTTCTTCTATTTCTGAGTTTTTGCACGCCGTGCACATCTTTGCTCTCCATTGGGTCGCAATAAAATCCATTGCACTTCACATCTGCCTCTTGCCTAAATCAGTCGTTTCCCTACATTCATAAAGAGAACAGGTTGCTGCTGTTGGTTAATAGATACAGAAAAACAGTAGTTCAAAAACAATTTTATCCATATCAATCAAATATATCAAGGCACAATTTCTGAGAGCATTTCAATTGACTAATTTTAATCATATCATGACCCTCTCTAACATTTGGGCAGCCCAATTACTAAATGTCTGCCTAGCTTGAATTCACAGGAAGCCGCTCTTTTTGCTTCCCCCAATACCATTTGCATTTTAACACAGTTGACCACTTGCGGTGAGCTTCAAAGTATCCTGCATTCCTTAAGTCAAACAAAACCTTTTGTCTCCAAGAGACATCAGTATCTTACAGTGAACCAGTTTCTTCATAATAAAAGTCCCTTTCCCAAAACTGTATAACTTTTGTCCCTGTTGTATCATGTTTCACGACATCCAAAGCTTTTAGGAAAGACCAAACAATACAGAGTAATGTTGATAGAACCTATTTGAGACATTATAATGAAGATCTTGCTGACCCTTGACACAGAAACCCAACAGCAGTGTGCAGACTCTTTTCTCATATTATTGCTATATTTCATATTTTCTTCAACTTATTGGTTGTGGTTCTGTTAATTATCATTACAAGGAAAAATCAACGATAATATCTAGGTCTGGGATGTTCATGGCAAAGTGTTGATTTTGTGGTCAGTGAACCATTTTTGTGTTGATTGTGAGGTGTGCTTTGGATCATTGTTCTGCTGGAAGATCCCACCACAGCTCAGTTGAAGATTCCTAGCAGAGGCAGTCAGGTCTTCATGTAACTGCTGGTCTTTAATGGAGACATTAATGTCATGTATCCTATCTAGTTGTTCAGGGCCTTTGTAGGATAAACAGCCCCACAACATCCACCATATTTCACAGTGCAGATCAGGTTCTTTTCTGCAACGCTATCTTTCTTTCTACACAAAAAATGTGGATCTCATCTGACCAAAGAACCCAGTTATAATAAAGGTTTTGGTGATTTTTAGAAAAATTTAGGTGATTGAGTTGTTTCATATCATAAATACGCATGTTTTTTTCCCCAAGAACCAACTAATAGCTGTAGCTCTCCAGCTGTCATCCTCGGATGTTCTGGGCACTCAAACCATCATCTTCAGTGTGTGGGGCAAAATGGACAAACGTCCTCTTCGAGGCTCATTGTTAGCATTTACAGTTGCTTTAAACTTCTTAATCATAGCCCTGATTATGGAAACGTACATTTTCAACCAGTGTGCTATAACCTTAGCCATTTCCTGATTTGTGCAGCTCAACATCCTTCTGTGGCACATCATTATTCTTTGGTTTTATGCATATGGCTGATAGGAATTTGGCAATGACAGTATACAAGATGGACAGAGCCTTGCCATTCATTCCTATGGAGAGAAATTGAAGTCAATTAGAAGCACTTTTTCAGTGTTAGCCGAGCGTACTGCGCAGCCTCAAGATGAGCGTGACAGCGTAGATGTGACGTGAGCAATGTCTCTGAAAGTTTTAATTCTTATTTTAGCCGTGCCAAGAGAAATCTGAATCATACCAAATATTGCCTCTTGCAGAGGAAGGAGAGTGTGAATATTTTATTTGATTTATTAGTAGGAGTTTATGAGCGTAGGAGCAGGAGCACCTTTAGGTAAGTATTCTGATTAATTATTTTGTCCTTTTGACTGTATACCTCCACGTCCCCCCGGTTGCCTGCGAGCTTCTCCTGGATTATACAGTAATATCTCTACTGTGCAACATTAAGTTGCATGGTTGTGACACAATAGTTAGCATATTTTCCCAAAAACGGCCATAATGTGAGATACAAGGTAATGGAGCTTTTTATACATTGTACAATAGTTTTACATTATTGGGGTGCCAATTATGGTGGCAGATATGTTTTCAACAAACAGTTATTATTTCTTTCCCTTTTTTCCAATCATTTTACTTCAATTAAATATTTTGAATAAAAGATCAAGAGAACAAAAAATTAACACCTTTGTTTACATCCGGTTTTGCTGATATTTACCAAGGGTGCCAAAATAAGTGGAAGCCACTGTATTGCTAATTCAAAATCTAGCATTATGCTAGTTACATTTATATATACATACTAGCCACAAAGCATTTCTGAATGGCCCTTTGGATGACACTGTCCAATTGTGTCTTTGTATAACTTTGCAGCAGATCAGAAGAGTCCAATCCAATGTCACTCTCCCTATTTTATTTGCATTTTCAAAGCATACACATATTGCAAATACATATGCAAAGTGGCATTGTAATTGTATTTTCAATACCATAAATCTTTTCTTCTATCTTTTAGGGACACAGCCATCATATTTGACACTAATTATAGTAGTCATACCAGTGGTGCTGGTGGTTCTGATCATGTGTCTCTGTGGACTAATCTGCTTCAGGTAAGTGCTTATTCACATGTTCTTTTTTAAATGAGATTATCTTCTTGTTTGCAGCAACAACCTGGGGAGAAGTTAAGGAAGTGGATGAGAGCCAATTGAAAGCTGGGGATGATTAGGTTGCCATGATGGTATTAAAGGTACAATATGTAATATCAATCAAAACAATAACAAAATACATACTTTGCATTAAAAGAAAACATCACTATACATATATTATATATATTTCTTAGTTGTGTACTTACATTATCCTAAATGTTTCCACCAAGTTTCAAATCCAGAGAAATGTGTAATTTAATTTGAAGACACGGGACGTTTCTTTTTGTCGCCCGTCAATGGCGTCATATAATATAGTTGCTCTAAGTTCCAGGGAACCGCCAAACATAACGTGAATAAAGTTATAATATATTACTTTGTCAGTGAACATTTTTTCTGCCGGAGACGCTAGATTGGAAGGTTGTCATTGACGACGATAACAAAACCCATGATCCCACGCATCTTCTCGACGTCATCCAAGTACATCTTTTGCTATTGTTTTGATTGAGAGCCCCCTGGCGGCCAAAAAATTACATATTGTACGTTTAAGGCCAGATTGGAAATGAGTCCAGGACACCAGGGTTAACACATTACTGTTAACATCCATTTGAAAGATGGCACGCTATGCAGGGCAGATGTTCTTGTCACTGCCCTGTTGCATCAGGAATGATAATTAGACCAGAGGAAAGAGTGCCCCCTACTGGCCCTCCAAGCATTGGTCTCCCATCCAGGGACTATCCAGGCCCAATGCTGCTTAGCTTTAGAAGCAAACCAGTAGTGGAATACAGGATGTTATTCTGCATATGTTCCCTTTAGTGCTTGGAGTTTTAACTGATTTCAGTTTTTATTCATGGCTTAAGTACTTTTGTCAAAACTGAACAAGCAAACAAAATATGGCCAAAATGACACATTTTATTAGCAAAATGCAAAACACTCTTGAAACATTAAATTCATGACCAAAGGTAAAGGTCATGACCAAAGGCATGTTGGGATTAACAGAATATATTTGTAAAACCTCAATGGAATGGATATATAATATATTATTTAAATGTGTGAATAAAAACAATCATCATCATACAGTACTACCATATTGTATTTCCAAGTTTGAAAGCAAGTGATGACATTGAGTTCTACCCCGGTCGTTGCTGCAAATTAGAACGAGTTCTCAGACAACTTACCTGGTTAAATATAGCAGTGGTTCTCAAATCTCCTGGGGGACCCCCAGCCATGCCATATATTAGATGTATCACAGAGCTAGCACACCTGAATCAACTTGTCAACTAATCAACTAGCCCTTACCTGCTTGAATCAGGTGAGCTAGTTCAGGGCTACAACAAAACTGTGATATGGCAGAGGAGAGGTTTGAGAACCACTGAAATAAAGAATATATATATATATGGGATACATATTGGAATATACAGTACATAATCATAGTGCACATTGTTTTGGTGACCATTTTGGTTTAACAACTTAAACAAAATATATGTATTTATCCATCCATTTTCTCTTAAATAAAACAGGACAAATAGGAAGAAAAAACCCAAATCCATCTCTGACACAATAGACAAAGCTGATGATGGGAAGGTGAGTCTTCAGGAATAGATGTACAGACTATCTGGTATTTTTTTATGACCTACTTCCACTACTCATGTTGTCTGTTATTTTTTTCCACATCAGAGAGACTCCATTCCTGTGTATGCAATCTCAAACATCACCACCTCTACTGCAGCACAGACAACAGAAACAGACAACCAGGAAGACATTCAATATGCCAGTGTTCAGTTCTCATCCTCCAAGAACCAGGAAGTACCTTTGTATTCCAGCGTCCAACAGTCTCAACGACAGAAACAGGAAGAGGAGGCTCAGTACGCTGCTGTGAAATTCAGCAGCCCAAGTGCTGCCACCTGGTGAGCATATTTAAAGTCATGCATTAAGGTCATTAACCAACTGCTTATTGTAGGACTAACCTGGACAACTCTGGATAACTACAAACCTGTAGGTTACCCCATCTAGTAAAATGGATTGTAATAAGTCCATAGGAATCAACTATCAAGCAGCACTGATATTATTTAAATCAAAATTATGAAAAACAATACAATTGTTTTGTTAATTCCTTGTTGTGAGGAAAGTGTTCCAGGCTCATATGCACTGTGCACAATTGTGATGTTTTTTCATCAGAGTGCTGTGCTTTACTGCACATATCACATGTTGGATTGTGTTTCCATCTATCACCAGGCAGCTTGAAAACAGAAGTCAGGCTATATCGGAGGAGAATGTAATGATTGTTTTAATGACACGTTCATTATCAAGATTTGGGGTGATGTTATGATGGCTTTAATGACATGTTTATAATGAAGAGTTGGTGTGATGGGATGACGGGTTCGATTTAATAACACTTGGTAGATTATTATTGCATTACTTTTAATCAGCCTCCCATAGGGAATATGGTAGGGCTGGTACGATAGGGCTATCACGTATACACAGGACTCAGGAGTAGACCCAAGTGCAGAGCGCAGCTTTTAATAGGCAAAGGTACCAAAAAGGAGCAAGCAAGGCAAAAATCGAAAAGACAGGCTGGGGAGTCAAAATACCAAGCAGGAGCAAAAACCAGGCTAAAGTACAGAACAGGAATAGGCGAAAAAGGCTAAGTGAAAATACAAAGATGGAGTCCAAACCATAATAATCCAATACTTAGAAATCAGCTCAGCATGTAACATCCAGCAGGAAAACAATACTTAGCAGAGTATACAGGGAAGTCCTAGGCATATATACAGAGTGTAACAAGGAACAGGTGACATTAATCCTGGTTGATTGGCAGTTGGGCTACAGGGCTGTGTTCATGGAGACTCAGGACGTAGGGAATTGCAGGTGAATAAATGGAATGGGAAGAGACAAGGGTTAACAGAAATAAGGAAAAACATCAATATTCAGGGGATGAGGAGCGCCGATATGTGACAAGGGCGCAATACAATATGCACTCCAGAGCCCGTTCGCCTGGCAAAAGTATATAATGCCCGCAACACAAACAGATATTTCATTTCAAACTAATAGCGCTAGTTTTAATTCATTGTAATAAACATTGTGAATTCATTGTAAAACTAGTGAATTGTAACCAAATTCGATTGTATTGTGTGTAAAGAAGTAATAAGAGTATGTGATAGCAAAAATGGCACATTTAACAGGATTTTAATAACTGATTAAGTTTTAATAACTTATTAAACAAATAAGTTGTACACAAATTGATTGAATATATTGTCTGTGTCTCATGTAAATAAACCAAGTACATTTGAAAATCATTCTTAACCAAAATAGACTAATTGTAGGAACACATGAACATGGATCCATTACCTATCTATGAAATGAACAAACAATGATTATTATAATGAATGAGGAGTGCTATTATTTTGAAATGAAATATCCCAGTTTGAGTTGCGGGCATTATATAGGGTGAAGTCAGCTAAATTGGGCCATCAGGTAAAATGAGCCAAATAATGTTGTAGCAACATATCTCTTAACCTGTTAAGCCTCGCCCCCGATTATCAAATTCAGCCTAAAATATCATACCTAAAGTTAAACTCTTACCTAAAGTTACACTGGACCTGAAGCCAATACATTCATATGGTTAATATTTTTTTAAGAAATATTTTTGACTGTAAGTACTATATTATTTATTACAATATACTATTTTCCCACTGTGGTCTGCTATATTTTGAAGCTGCTAGCAAGCTAATCACTGTTTTTAGTTGGCATGCACATCCGATTAGGACTTATAATTATCTTGTCTATATAGCTATTATAAAAGGGAGACATTGTCTAGATTGCTGAATTTTTAACCTGTGTAAAGATATGTATATATAACCTAAAAATTCAGTGTGAGCAGTGATATCATAACCCCTTATCTTTCTTAGAGGAAATACAAAAAATATATTTTGTAAAAGGAACACATTTTACACATCTCACATGGTGCCTACTAATTATCTCATCGTTATAGCTATTGTGAAACTATTAGGTAAATCCCTGAGTGTCTAAGCTTTGTAAAGATATAAGACATGTGTATATATAACCTAAGAATTTTGTTTGTGAGCTTTGATTTCAAACCACCTTCTATATTTTTGAGGCACTTGTGTACAAGACTCGTAGCTCACATAATGAGGTTTAATGTTTATTTCTATTATAGCTAAATTAAAACAGAAACATCAGATAGATTCCTGATATTTTAAGCTTTCTGTACATATAAGACATGTATATATAACCTAGAAATTGGACCTGTGAACTGTGATTCTACTCCAGTTTTTAGGGGTGGTGGGGGGCAACATCTCCCGCCGGCGGGATAGGGATAATTAAGTAGTTAAAATCTTTACAGCAAATCAAAATAACTGATCTTGTATTGTTTCTTCAACACTTGTGGACTTGTAACAAGAGTTTTGATTGGTCTGAGTTTTCTAGACAGGCAGGGCAGAAAAATCACATTAGATCTCATGCATAGCTTATTTGATGGTATTTTATGCCTTTTTCCAAAAAGTGGCCAATTTTTGCTGACTTCTCCCTACTGTTGCCAGGCGAACGGGCTCTGGAGTGCATATTGTTTCGCGACACGCACATCGTACCAGCCGTGGAATATGGTTCTATTTTGAAATTAATATATTTTCTATTTATGTTTTTAACTATTTAGTCCAGCAGCACAAGCAGCTGTGGAAGACATCTTTGAACACAACAAGGCCTGAACACAACAATGCCTGAACACAACAAGGCCTGAACACAACAAGGCCTGAACACAACAAGGCCTGAACACAACAAGGCCTGAACACACCAAGACCTGAACACACCAAGACCTGAACACACCAAGACCTTAACACACCAAGACCTGAACACACCAAGACCTGAACACACCAAGACCTGAACACACCAAGACCTGAACACACCAAGACCTGAACACACCAAGACCTGAACACAACAAGACCTGAACACAATAAGATCTGAATGCAACAAGAGATGAACACAAAAAAAGGAACACAACAAGACCTAACGGGCTGTTCTCATGTTGATATATAAAAAAGTCATACAAAACGAGAAATTTGTACATGTGTACATTTCTGGAGTCATGGAAACATAAAACCTTGTACGGTTACGAAACATAAAAAGTCATTTTACCTTAACCTTACCCTAACCTTAACCTCAATAACTAAGCATGTTATACCTGAACTAAACATCCCATAATTACTTTAAATTGTAACCAATTGGTCTATTCTTGGAACTGTTCCATTAGAGCAGCCACTCAATACGTATGAAAGTTCACATTTGAATGTAATACAGCAAAACTTCCAGTTTTACCCAGTGTTTACCTACGTATGCCATTAGAAAAGCTAGGACCAAAATATATTAAGACCTGGGGGGTATTGCACAAAACCAAGATAAGGGATTAAGCCGGGATTTTCAAGTTATCCTGGTTAAATTTCGTCTTCACTTGGTTGCACAAAAGCTGCTAGAAGTAAACCCAGCCAAGTAACCATGGCGATTTATTCTTTGCAGCTAGCCTGCTCCAGAGCAGGCTAACAGCCAGGCTAAGATAAATCGCGGAGCCTTATGTGTTAAATCAGTTGTCGCTCTGATCTGAAATAAACGTGTTAAACAGTCATACTACTGTATT
>JACXGM010020672.1:0-17667 GCA_016801145.1 Umbra pygmaea | reverse complement strand
TGTGTGTGTGTGTGTGTGTGTGTGTGTGTGTGTGTGTGTGTGTGTGTGTGTGTGTGTGTGTGTGTGTGTGTGTGTGTGTGTGTGTGTGTGTGTGTGTGTGTGTGTGTGTGTGTGTGTGTGTGTGTGTGTGTGTGTGTGTGTGTGAGCTAGGTCAGGTCTGTTGTCCTATATCAGCCTGGCTGGTTGGCTGACTGTCTAGCTAGCTGTCTGTCTCTAAGAACCTGTCTTCCTCCGTGTCCTTCTGTCTGACTGCCTGTCACTGTGTCTTTCCTCCGCAGACTTTCTCCCAATGGTTATTTCTTCTTCCTCTGCACCTCAACCGTTTAATCACATTAAGACCTGACCGGCGCTGGGTGAATCTCAAACACTTACAGACGCTTCGTTAGTGTTCTGGGCCTCCAGTCAGACAGAATCGATCCATTCTGGAGCATCCCAAATCACGCCCTTACCGTTACGTGGTGCATTACTCATGACTAGGCTCTCATAGGGCTCCGTTCAGAAGCAGTGTGCTTGATCAGGGAACAGTTTGTTATGGAGCTTCCCCCTCCTGGCCCAAACACCAAACCTGACCAAAACCCTCCTCAAAACCACAACCCACTCTGCCCTCTGTCTATCGCTTGTCTGCTGTCCACAATTTTTCGCAGAATCGCCTCAATCCCTATACTTGCTGGAAACTATTTGAATTGGCATCACACTTTCACACAGGCCTGGTTCTAATAAAATTTAGCAAAAGGTTTTAATATAATCAACATTATTTGGATAGGAACAATTTCAATGAATTGAAAGTAGTAATAATGGTATTAAACTGTGGGAATAAATGGGGGGGTCGTATTCCATGACTTGTCAACAATGATTTGATTAATTTTCCCACTCCGCCATGTCACGTCACTCTCCAGAGACACCTCATCTACACTTTCTTTTTTAGACAGAATGTTCAGATATTCTCTACATGGTACAACGTGTAGGTTCAAATGATCCTGCTGTAATGTAAGTCCATGTTAATAAAGTGGGTTAATTTACATTCAGACAACCTAGTGTTGCTTCGACAGATTTTGTCAATCGGCTTACAACGGTAATTATACATTTTAGGCTCTGCTTTTGTGTGTAACAAAGCCCTGCATTGTGTAAGGGAATCATTATCCCATCAAAATCACTTTTTCATATTTTTTTTAAACATCAAGAAATACAAGTGAATCTCAAAAATGAGGCTGTCAATGAGTGTCTTCTGGACAACTGTCAAGTCAGCAGTCTTCCCCATGATTGTGGTTGTGTGGACTGAACCAGACTGAGAGACTAAAGACTCAGAAAACTCTAGATTCTTTATTCTAATATTTTCTAATTAGAAAGAATTTACAATACAAGAAATGTCAACCTGAGAATATTTTTTATATTTTGAGCTACTGGATTTTTGAAATCCATGAACTGAAATCTGTAACCATCAAGATTGAAACAAAAAAAGGCTTGAAATATAAAGGGAATAAATATAAAGGGAACACTAAGATAAAACGTCCTAGATCTGAATGAATATACTACTTTACTACTTTCGTCTTTACATAGTTGAATTTGCTGACAACAAAATCACACAAATTACCAATGGAAATCAAATGTATCAACCCATGGAGGTCTGGATATGGAGTCACACTCAAAATCAAAGTGGATAACCACACTACAGGCTGATCCAACTATGATGTAATGTCTTTTAAACAAGTCAAATCAGGCTCAGTAGTGTGTGTGGCCAGTATGACCTCCCTACAATGCCTGGGCATGCTCCTGATGAGGTGGCGGATGGTCTCCTGAGGGATGTCCTCCCAGACCTGGACTAAAGCATCCGCCAACTCCTGGACAGTCTGTGGTGCAACGTGGCATTGGTGGATGGAGCGAGACATGATGTCTCAGATGTGCTCAATCGGATTCAGGTCTGGGGAACGGGCAGGCCAGTCCATAGCATCAATGCCTTCCTCTTGCAGGAACTGCTGACACACTCCAGCCACCTGAGGTTGACCATTGTCTTGCATTAGGAGGAACCCAGCGTCAACCGCACCAGCATATGTTCTCACAAGGGGTCTGAGGATCTCATCTCGGTACCTAATGGCAGTCAGGCTACCTCCTGTGGACATTGGGTCCTCATACTACCCTCATGGAGTCTGTTTCTGACCGTTTGAGTGGACACATGCACATTTGTGGCCTGCTGGAGGTCATTTTGCAGGGCTCTGGTAGTGCTCCTCCTTGCACAAAGGCGGATGTATTGGTCCTGCTGCTGGGTTGTTGCCCTCCTACGGCCTCCTCCACGTCTCCTGATGTACTGGCCTGTCTCCTGGTAGCGCCTCCATGCTCTGGACACTACGCTGACAGACACAGCAAACCTTCTTGCTACAGCTCGCATTGATGTGCCATCCTGGATGAGCTGCACTACCTGAGCCACTTGTGTGGGTTGTAGACTCCGTCTCATGCTACCACTAGAGTGAATGCACCGCCAGCAGTCAAAAGTGGCCAAAACATCAGCCAGGTAGCATAGGAACTGAGAAGTGGTCTTTGGTGACCACCTGCAGAACCACTCCTTTATTGGGGGTGTCTTGCTAATTGCCTATATTTTCCACCTGTTGTCTGTTCCATTTGCACAACAACATGTGAAATTGATTGTCATTCCGTGTTGCTTCCTGAGTGGACAGTGGGATTTCACAGAAGTGTGATTGACTTGGAGTTACATTGTGTTGTTTAAGTGTTCCCTTCATTTTTTAAACAGTGTATATGATACCTTTAATTTCCTACATGTCATGTGAGTAGGACAGCTTAGGACAGCTGGCTAAGACCATTTTCTGCTAACCACCATTTCGGAATGTGAAACTGACAATGAGGCAGGCAGCATGGGGAACCAGGGGGCTGACATTTTGTATAAGTGGGATACATCTGACCACGTGGGGTTTGGGGTATTTAAGTAAAGACAGGAAGTAGATCTTGAGTTGCTGAATAAGAGAGGAAAAGGAGAGCAACTCAAAACATGTCTGTGGGATGTAACCAATAAAGCTTGTTGAATAATTGCAAAGTCCTGATGATTTTTGGATATGGATTAAAGAATTTAATAGGATGCCATGAAAGCACCTGTACAGTTTTACAGATTTTTCAAGCTGCTGACTGAAAGAGAAACTATACAGTCTCAAAATGTGAAATTATACAGTGTGCCTTTTAAGCAAATTCAAATGAAAGGTTGCTATAGAAGTTCCTTGACAGTGTGGTGACTAGATTCAATAATTTATTATTAACCTTTATTTATACAGGAAAGACAAACTGAGACCAGAGTCTGTTTTAAAATTGTGCCCTGTGATACAACAATATTGAAACAGTAGCCAAAGAACAAAAATAGAATAAAAGTAAAAAAAATGATTATTAAAATGAAAACATAATAAAAATTGACTTTAAAATAAACATTCACAGTTAACAATAAAAAAGTAATGTAACTCACATTTAAATGTGCGTACACGCACTAAAATTTCAAGCTAAACTTTGCTCTTTAAATCATTCCATGAATGTGAGAGAGTTTTCAAATGCAGTCTTACCCAACTCAGAGTCGACCCATGGTGTCTCTAGTAATAAAAAGTCCTGAGACCGAGTTTGATACATAGTATTTGACCATTGCATTTTTTTCTGTTTTTTTTCTCCAGTTAAATTGCTGGGTAATTTCTGTAATATAATAACATCAGCCAATGTCTGGAACTTAAAGTCAAGGAGTCCCCGCCAACTTGTCATGCTTCATAGACCCCTGCACTGCCGCCATGCCCTGAGGAGACCTCTGCAACGCCACCACGCCCTTGGGATACACCAGCCTTTGGGAGGACAGGCGGTAATCGACAGCACAGGTGGGAGATGGGGCAGCTCACTACCTGTCTGGCAGCCGGGACCCGGCCAGCCGGGACAGTGTCTAGAGTCAGCTAGGCCGGTCTGGTTGCCGGCAGGCGCCTGAAAGGCCAAAATGTTTGTCTGTTTTTGGGTGCCCCGGGGCTGCAACTTTCGGGGGGGGTACTGTCACAGAGCCCATGGGGCTTTGGCACCACCCTGTTGGTGACAACTTACTTTCAATTATTGTCTCAGCTGGATCACATATTGGAATGAGACCTAGCTGGGGCATATTAGGGTCATTAAGGACCTTATTTAAAACATGCTGGACTAAGCCAGGGTGTCTGTTATTATAAGTGTAAATGTTTTTACTCCTACCCATGTTGCTGCTACATATCCTGAGTTTACGTTTCTTGTTTTTGGTAATATTAAAAGTGACTTTGAACTCTGCCTTGTTAAACTCAGCTGTAACGTTATATTCCTTCAACCCTCACATCTGTTTCCGTCTCCGTATTACTACAGCCAGTATAACAGGAAATTATATGTGTGATAGTTTGCTCCAGTAATAAAGGGCAACGCTGCGTGATATACAGCATGCAAATGTTTCAACACTGACGCTGACACATGCATATATACAGCAAAAGAAGTATGTACTTGATCTATTTCATCATTGTAAAACAATTAGTGTTTTTTTCTCGACTGGTTAGTATATACTATTTAATTATTTTGTCATGAAAACTGTAGCGAGCACAGGTTCACTCATATATTCCTTTGATCTGGATAAAGAACA
The DNA here is from genome assembly GCA_016801145.1 of Umbra pygmaea. Classification (NCBI taxonomy): domain Eukaryota; kingdom Metazoa; phylum Chordata; class Actinopteri; order Esociformes; family Umbridae; genus Umbra; species Umbra pygmaea. The sequence goes on along the minus strand of JACXGM010020672.1, from coordinate 13,046 downwards.
AGTTCAATTTGTTTATTCTTTAACTGATTTCACCAACTTTCAATGACAAGAGTGAGACAAAAGATCGCAAAACATTGGCAGATGGAGAATTCCATTGATTACAGAGAGTGGAAATGGAGACTTGCCATGTTTTTCCATTCTGCATGATAGAAGATGCAGTGTTAATTACGAGTGCGGAGCGGGTGGGTATGGTCTTAGTGCAGATGGGGTTTGTCATCCAATACTCTGCTGAATGATCCGTATAATGTGACGCTTTGTTTTCGGTGAGCGAGCACTGAAGCAGCAATTTACTATCTGAAAGTGATCCAGATATCTACAAATCATTTCCTCATTGAAATCAAATGAATAAACATATAGATGAGTCCCATATCAGGTGCATATTGATTTCCCCATTGAGAGAATGTTGTCTCCTGGTGGCGGCCATATTTGCTGAGTAGTTCAGAATGCATATTTTTTCCAAATACCATACATGTTCCTGACTTGATGTGTATAACAACAACCATGTTGGCTCAGTATTGGAGTGTCATTTTAGTGAAAGACAACATTAGTTGCATTATTTATTATTAGTGCTTAGGAGAAGGGAAAGGAGAACAGCCGCCACTTTACTGTACAGAAACTTGTGTTGATGTAGCACACACCTCACTAGATAGAAGTTGACTGCATCTGATTTTAACAGAACCAGAGTGTCTTGTCTGTGTGAACACAAGCAGGAGAAGGAGCCTGGCATCTGGTACACAACTCAAAGGCCTTAAAGGCTGTTGCATTTGATGGTTGGTATCAGCTGCACCCTACACAAGCGGTATCTGGGCCAAAGTTAAAATTAATTGAACTTTGAGCGCAGCGGCTCCACAGTATTTTGGAGAGGTGCGCGTGGCTTTTCTGGGCACGGCGTTTAGGAGGGCGCAGCTACGTCACTCATTGAAATGAATGAATGGGTTTCTCGGGCGCAATGCCGCTTTTCCATCTCCCATGTGCATCGGCCTTTAATAGAGCTCATCACTTTAACGTGGATCATCGCTTCACTTTGATCTGCGGTGCGTTCACCAGCCTCCGAGAACGAGAGGCTAAAACGGTTTTGTGTTTCACACCACGTGACTCCTTTCTTGTCCCATTCTCATTCTGTCACTCAGAGTTTAATGTCTGCATTGTTTGTTCCTCGTCTCCTCACCACTTTGGTTATTTTACCAAACCAACGCAAGCGGAGGGAATGAATAATACAATTAGTTGTTCCGCTCCACTTGAAGCTTTATGTTAATTAATGGTATCTGAAATTGTGCAGCCAAAGGCCATCAGCAGTAAAGAAATGTGGATTATGGATATTTAATTTTGAAATTAGACTGCTGTGTTTGGCTGAAGAGTTGCTTTGGTGCTGTCCATTTTCCTGCATTTGATATCTTTTACTCATCATATTTCCGTTAGGATGCATATTACATGGGATAGGGGAGGGGGGGGGATTATTAAACAAACCCAATGTAGAATTATTAAATTCACTGCAAGAAAACTGTGTGGTTGTATGTGTGCGTTCTCCAAGGCTCTGTTTGTTTCCCCTATCAATTTTTTACAGTCAATGTAATCAGTAGTCTCCGCAGCAGCAACCTAAATATGGGATGTGTTCATACAGGATGTGCCCGTACTGCTACAATCTGACTTATTAAACAGTTTACTTTTCAAACTTTGATGCCTGTTTACTTGGCTGTTATCAAGCTTGGAAAAAGAGTGCATGTTTGTTAAAAAAACATTTTGTTTTCTTCCTATTTATAAAAGATTAGATGGGGAATAAGACATACGAGATGCTGTAATGCAATGTTGTCCTTTGTTTAATAATGGAAAAACTAGCATTATAATTGCATCGTCTGTTTCTGCTAGTGGTACATTGCAATACAACAAGGAAACATATTTCTGTATTCTTTTTTGCCTCTTTGGCACATTCTAACATGGCTTTCATCCGATAGACACTTAGACATATATGACTGGGATGGAAACATGTTGTACGTTCTATGTTAAAATAAATTAATGCTTTGTTTAATCAAATCAGGACGGTGGATAGAGGGAGGAAACCAAATGCTCCTTAACCACTGCCATCCACTTCACAGGGTTCTGCTGGCAGGGGTGTTGCCAGAATATCTGGGCCCCATGACAGAAAAACAGCATAGGCCCCCTGATATGATAAATCAGACATCATTTAAATTCTATAGCCCCCCCCCCTGTCAATTCCCCCTGAATAGTTATCCCCTTCACCCCCTTTATTATACGCCTTTCTGCAGGTTTGCCAGGACATGACAATCAAAGGTGATCCCTAATTCAATGCGTGTCTGTGTGTATACATATACCGGTATGTGCACACACTAATGTGTACGTGAATCCATTTATTTCTGTCCAGGCATTTTTCCAGACAAAATGGCCAGGACAGAAACTGCAATATATATTAGTTTTTAGTATACATATAAATCAGTTTTTTGCAAGCTATTGAGCGCCTGTTCTCGAGATATGGCCACCTCAAAACAAAAGCGGTTAAACAGTTGGCCTGGCAAAGTAGCTGTGAAACGTCCAGGCTGGGATACAGTGAGTGAGACGTTTTAATGCGCTCTTAGCTTGCAGTGGAAAAAAGGTATTTTTTTGTAGCTGGACTCAGTCCAGTGGTCAGTGATGCTGATTTATTAGGAAAGCAAAGCAACGCTCTGTTTGGGCCTAAAGCACTTCATTTGGAAAATGAGATACCAAGACAGAGAGAGAGACAGAAAGAGCGATAAATCTCTCCCTCCATGTACAGCCGCAAGATCTGCATAGAAAGAGACTGGACATGTTTTATTAAAAGCATTTTGGGCAGAACACGGTGAGTGTGAATTGGTCAATGAAATAGTCCAGTAGATCACAACCTGACGCCTGTCTGGTTGCCAAGCATCACTATTACCATAGATAACAGGTCGATGAACTCAATTTCTGTGTATCTCTCTAAAAGGGTTACAGACAGAAACAAGCCAAATTTGGAACGGAACAGACTGTTCAGTTGCAATGACCAGTTTAATTTATTCATAAGTAGACTTGATATAAGATTTATGGAAAAAGTACAGATTGTGTGTGTGTGTGTATATACAATCTGCTTACACATTTCATTGCCACTTTCCAAGGTGAGCTCATGTATATCACATAGCTTAGTCTTATTACATGCACACATGCATTTCCCACACAAAGACATTCCCTGGTGTTTTACTCTTTACAAGAGCAGCATGTCGAACCCCTTCCCTTTGCTCAAATGCAACCATCTACCTCGGCAGCACAAAGCCAGTAGGAGCCAGTGAAAATAAAGCAGGCATTTGTGCTGCAGTCACCACATCAGCCCGGCTGCAGAGAAATCACACAGCCTTCTGGGAACTTCTCTGGCATTTAGCTGTCTGCCTTTTGGACCAATCCCAACACTCCCCTCACTGTTGCTCGCTCAGGGCACCAATTGCTAACCCCCCCACCCTCCTCTCCGTCCCTCTGGACTCCAACTCTGACCTTTTGGAGGCGGTGCATTTCTCTCTGATGCTGAGCGAAGTTGGTGGCTCAGTTCAGCCTCCCAGCCAGGCTGTAGTGCTGCTCTGAAAGCTGCTGTTGGTCGACTGTAAACAAACACCAGATCTACTGACTGTTGAGGAGCTAGCTTCTGGCCAGAGCTACTCTGACGTGGGCTGGGTGTTTGCGTCTGCGTTGTTCTCCTCACAGGATCTCACACTAACTGAAAAGACAGAGGGCAGAAAATGGATGTAGAGGCAGGGGGCACGAGCCAATCAAAAGTCATCAATCAAATCCAGGTAAAACTCATTACCGGTAATGTGATTGTGCGAATCTTGTGTTAGAATTTGAAGGTGGTGTGTGTGTGTGTGTGAGCGTGCGTGCGTGCGAGTTGCATGCTAGCGTGTGTATGCATTTGAGTGTTTTCTTTCTAATTTAGAAAGCATTTTCTTTCTAAAACATTGATTTAGATCCACTTCTGCAAATACATGTTATGCTTTCTGCAGACTGTTGTGCATTTCATTTAGAGCTCCAAAGTATTTACACTGCTCAAAGAATCTAAAGGAAAACTCAGAAAATCAAAGTAAACTATTCAAATCACAGGCTGTTTGCAACTCAAAATGTGACTCAGCAGTATGTATGGCCCCCATGTGCCTGTATGCACTCCCGACAACGTCTGGGCATGCTCCTGATGAGGCTGTTGATGCTGTCCTGGGGGACCTCCACCCAGACCTGGATCAGAGCACCAGTGAGCTCCTGGACAGTCTGTGGCACTACTTGGTGGTATCAGATGCACCAATACATAACGTCCCAGAGGTTCTCAACTGGATTCTGGTCTGGGGAACGTGAGGGCCAGTCAATGGCATCAACGCCTTCATCATCCAGGAACTGCCTACACACTCTGGTCACTTGAGGCCGGGCATTGTCCTGCACCAGGAGGAACCCAGAGCCCAATTCTGGTGTTTTCTGGAAAATGCCAATCGAACTGCACAGTGCTGGGCTTTGAGTACAGAGCCCAATAGAGGATGTCGGGCCCTCATGCCACCCTCATGGAGGCTGGTCAGAAACATGTACACCAGTAGCCCGCTGGAGGTCATGTTGCTCTGGCAGTGCTCCTCCTGCTGCTGGACTTTTGCCCTTCTACGGCCCTGTCCAAGTCTCCTCGTGTATCGGCCCATCTCCTGGTGTCAAGTCAGGCAATTTATTGGCTTATGTTTTTGCCCCCCCCTAAAAAGGATGATACAGATACTGAAGGGATTAAGCAGTCACCCACCTGTGTGAGTGTACTTTATCTCTAGCATTTGTCAAGCCACTGCAGTTAGCATCCCAATTTATATAGCTAGCGGGTTGTTAAAGTGTAGTGCAGCTCAAACGACTGTCTAATGGTGGAGATGGACTGCTCTTCTCGGATCAGATAAACCCGCTCTCAGTGTTCACCCCCAAGATAGATGAGCACATTTGCATGCCAGCGCTGTCGGTATAGTCTCCACCCCTCCTGATCCCTCTTCTCACATTTTCTCCCGTCTGTGGTTCTCTTTTTCTCGTTTAAAGAAGTAGCCAGAACATACATCAGAGAAGGGGGGGGGTATCGTGACGGCCGATGTATTATTCACAGTTAACTGACAGTGGTCTTTAACTAAATGCCTCTGCAATGAATGGCACCTGAGTCTATTAAGAACAGAAAAACTGTCCCAGAGGCAAATAAAAACAGAGGGGCTTCTGGTTAATGAATGTGCAGTGATAATCATTTGAAGATGCAATGTGTAACACTGTTTTCCCCAAGCTACATTTGTATATTTGTTTCATTATCGCGTCTCGAGTGTTTTAGAATTTTGGTAGTTTTGCCCAAATGGTGGGAGATCCGGTGAACACAGTTCTGTCAGATGGCTGGTATCAGGAGGCTATTCCAATTTATGAAAGGCTACATCTTTTTGCTAATATTTAGAAACAATTGTACAATGCTATATCATTTTAATATAATCATGTTAAAAATGTTTTACATCATATTATTGATATTGCTAATGGTGACATACTGTTCTTAAAATTTCAAAAAGAAAAGCTGTCATTAAAATCAAACGTATTTTAGATCTCTCTATTTCTAAAAACAGCTTTATGTTATAAAATGTAATTTATTTAGTTATATGCTAGTTATATATCTGGATATCTATATTTGCCAAATTCAATCCCAAACAACCCTGAAAATTGAAACGATTAGGTATGTCAATGCATCTGTTTTTTTCAAGAATTTTCCAATGTTTCCCAGAAGCACAGTAATTTTTGCCTACAGCAGCAATGTCTAACCTATAGAGCTAATATCCTGATGGTTTTTACTCAAACCCCAATTTAGCACACCTGATTCTAATCATTATCTGGATAATAAGCTGAAAAGGCTACATTATGTGCGGTTGGAGGTAGCCCTCCAGGAGCATGATTGGAAACCCATGTCTTACAGTAACATAATGAAAATGCAAATCTTATTTGATGTTATACCAAGATGGCAGGAGTTGGCAACACGCAGCTTTTATCTGTAAGTACGAGAAGTTCTATACTCGGTTTCGGATTGATGTTGGGGAAAATCTCTGTGATGCTACTCAAGTTGTTGGGCACTACTGGTAGCTTTTGACATTTTTAAGTGTTTACATTTCTTTGTTGTGATGTGTACCTGTGTTTTTTCTCCCCTTAAAGTTAGTCATGTCCAATTTCCCTTGTCGCATTGGCAACCCCTGAGCAGTTTCTTCAGACACGTGTTGCCAAGCTGATCTGTTTCTTATTACACTGCTCAATCAACACTAAAGGCTTAAGTAGATACAGTACATGCATGGGATGTTACACATTGGTCAACTTTACAACCTACACTGAATTCACCGGCACCTTACCTACAAAAGTAGTCAGTAGAGAGTGATGTGATCCGACTATCCACCCATCCACCATGGGCAGCCTTGTACCAATTTGCCCCACTCCATGCTGGACTACCGGCCTCGTTGGAAAATCGAGACCAGGATACAAACCCTGGCCAGCGTGATGCAGTTGTGCTTCGATGCAGCTACGTGGACCCTATGTACTCAGCCATATGTTTTGTAAGATACCTAAAATACTAGCTAGCCATTTTTAAACACCTGACCAGAGGTCGTCGATTGGTCTGGGCCACTACCTACGGTGCAAATGTTAAGCTGCAAACTGGTTGTGGGCCAGGCACATTACTCACTACCAGCAAAACTCTCTCCTACATGTCTCCTCTTTTCCTGTAAGCATGGAAAAAACACCAGAAAATATATGTACCTTAATAAGTATGTTAAACAATTGCAAATGACAGTAGGGTGTAGTTTAAATTCACCACCTGGAATGTCAAAGGCTTTAACCAGTCAAAGGTCATAGCTCAGCTGAAAGCTCTGTCCTCTGAAATTATATTTACAAGAAACCACCCGGAAGATTGATTCCCCCTCAGGACTTATCGCTGTAAAGGAGCAAGTCCAGTATATCACACAATTTTCTTTGCTAAGCAGCAAGTTGGGCAACTCTAACATGGAAGCTTATTCCCTTTGAACACAACTACTGTTGTTGATAGGGAATGTTGCTATATACTCACAGTGATAGGGATCTACTCTCATGGACTAATCGAGTTGCAAGAGTGCATCTCAGTTGTGCGCTAACATTTTACGCCATTTAGCAGATGTTTTTATCTCTAACTTCAAACGCACAAAACACTTTCCCTGGCCACTACCATCCATACTCCTATCTACAGTTATCAGAGGAATGAAGTAGCACATATTATTGTGCAGGTACTAATCCAGGCATGAAGGAATGGTTAATGGCTACACACACAAAGATTGTGATGTCCCAGCCGAGCTGCTGCCCACCAGCGCTTCACAGTTCAACTTCAAAAGTTGTCCAATATGGAGTTATATTCCTATTTTTATTTAAGAGCACATTATTTCAATTTGAGAGCATTTCTCACAGATATTACATTCAGATTTTGTAATAATTTCCCTCAAAACCTTGCTCTCACACTCAAATAGCCACTGCTCGCGCTTGGATTTGCTCGGCTTGTGCTCAAACTTTCTGCTTGGACTCAGATATGTTGTTGCTTGGATAGATTTCCTGCTCTCAACTTCAGCCTTTCTCCTCACACTCAGGCTAATTCTTTGCGCTTGCAAATCCTCTCCTCACAGACTTTTTCTGTGCTCTCAGATTGTTTGTGTTACAATTCTATCAAAATTCCCCAACCAATAGAATGCCAATAGAATAAACCTCATGATCAGTTTTCACATTCCAAAATAGTCTTAGCCAGCTGTCCGTAGTCAAATGACATGTAAGAAATTAAAGGTATAGCTATACATATTGCATTCAGACTAATTCATATGTCCAATTTATATATCTAATGCAAGAACTGTTATACTTATAATCCAACCAATACAAAACATTATAATTACATTTAATAATGATGCTTTATGTGCAACATTTACACAATATTTTTTATATTTGCATATTTCCATAAACGACTGCACATAGGACCTTTTTCCCACCACACTAGCACAATAACAAATCAGGGATGGAAGAGCTCAAAGCACACATACAAAACAAAAGGAGGATAGGGAGGTAGGGGCCTGGAGGGTCATCTTTTCAAACAGATGTGGCTTAAGCCAGAAATTGAAAATGTCCACAGACTCCAAGTCATGGATGGATCTCTCCAGGCCCAAGCTATGGAGCTTCGGTTACAGTTGCTCCAACACTCTGACACTCCCTGCAATCGAACCATCCATGACAGAGCATTGGAGCAACCCTGGAAAAAGCCCTGGCTACGAAGCTCCATAGCTTGGGCCTGGAGATGATGATGGGGTGGAATGCTGTACTGGAATGGAGCGAACATGTGGGTTGAGAGGGCTGACAGCCACACACTACTTTTTTGTTTTGCTAGGCTGAAACTCAACAACCCAGGCTCCTGTCATTGCTGCTCAGCACAGTCTGAGTTTCCATTTGCCTTTGGATCCCAAAAATATCTTCCCCTGCGAGTTCAGGTTTTGATTATTTGTCAAATGCACAAGAGATGTAATTGCATGTACAGTGAAGATCTTGTGCCATGGCTCAGCAACACAGTTGCAATAATAATAAACAATAAAGAGTAAAACAAATTAAACAATAGGATCTAATACAATATAACACTAGGTATCATGGGACATAATAGTGAAAGCAGTGTACCAACCTACAGTCTCATGTAAACAATGGGTACACCGAGTTACACCAATGTGTTATCAATCAAAATTGTTACTCCTTGTTAGTGTGCGAAAGTTGAAGTTCAATTAAAAATAGTGACTACATGTCTGCATATATATACTTGAAGCTGGGAAAAATAGACTGTCCATCTTAAGAAAAACTTTGAAACCATACCCATTAAGAGTATTAACAAATTCCAGAGCATTTGTTTAACTGACACTTTTTTCCTCCTTTTCCAATAACTTCGCTGATAGCTACTTATTGACTGAAATGTACACTGAACATTAATATAAACGCGACACTTTTATTTTTGCCCCCATTTATCATGAGCTGAAGTCAAAGGTCTGATACTTTTTCTATGTACACATAAGGCCAATTTCTCTCAAATATTCTTCACAAATCTGTCTAAATCTGTGTTAGTGAGCACTTCTCTTTTGCTGAGATAATCCATCCACCTTAAAGGTGTAGCATATCTAGCTGCTGATTAGACAGCATAATTATTGTACAGGTGTGCCTTAGGCCACTCTAAAATGTCCAGTTTCATCACACAGCACAATGCCACAGATGTTGCAAGTTTGGAGCAAAACTGACACAGATTTAGACAGAGATATATATATATACAGTTGTATGCAAAGGTTTAGGCACCCCTGACAATTTCCATGATTTTCATTTATAAATAATTGGGTGTTTGGATCAGCAATTTCATTTTGATCTATCAAATAACTGAAAGACAGAATATTTTGGTAGTAAAATGAAGTTCATTGGATTAACAGAAAATCTGCAATATGCATCAAAATGAAATTAGACAGGTGCATAAATTTGGGCACCCTTGTCATTTTGTTGATTTGAATACCTGTAACTACCTAGCACTGATTAATTCTATGCCAGCAGCATAGAGCCCTGTATTGCCCTGCTAGTTTGCTTCTAAAGCTAAGCAGGGTTGGGCCTGGTTAGTCCCTGGATGGGAGACCAGTGCTGCTGGAAGTGGTGTTGGAGGGCCAGTAGGGGGCACTCTTCCCTCTGGTCTAAAGATCTTTCCCAATGCCCCAGGGCAGTGATGGGGACATCTGCCCTGCATAGGGTGCTGTCTTTCGGATGGGACGTAAAACGGGTGTCCTGACTCTCTGTGATCATTAAAAATCCCATGGCACTTATCGTAAGAGTAGGGGTGTTAACCCCGGTGTCATGGCCAAATTCCCAACCAGGCCTCTCACTTCAATCATGGCCACCTAATAATCCCCCTCCTTCCTAATTGGCATATATGACTACTCACCTCTCCACCTGATAGCTGATGTGTGGTGAGTGTTCTGGCGCAAAATGGCTGCCCTGCATCACCCAAGTGGGTGCTACACATTGGTGGTGGATGTTGTGGGCTCTCCCCCTCACTGTGTAGAGTGCTTTGGGTTCCTTGGAAGAAAAGCGCTATATAAGTTGAATGCATTATTATTATTATTAATTGGAACACACAATTGGTTTGGTGAGCTCATTAAACCTTGAACTTCATAGACAGGTGCATCCAAGCATGAGAAAAGTTATTTAAGGTGGCCAATTGCAAGATGTTGTTCTCTTTGACTTTCCTCTGAATAGTGGCAACATGGGGCCCTTTAAACAACTGTCAAATGACCTGAAAACAAAGATTGTTCATGTAACGTTGCCACGTTCCTTTTCTCTCCCGAATGCACCAGCTCATCCCAGTACTACCAGACATTCCAATGCACGTGAACGCATCCCTCAACTTCGGTCTCAATCACCGGAGTATTGATTACACCTGTTTTCTCCTGTCTGTATATAATCCCTCCAGTGCCATCCAGTCATCGTGAGGTATTGTTTGTATTGTAAAGTCAACGTACTGAGCATTTTTCTGAACTGTTTTCCTGGCTTGACCTCGTTTTTTTGGATATCCCGATTTCCCAGTTTACCGGACTAACCCTTTGTACTTCTGCCTTCTCCTGATCCTCCGTGTACCGACTCTTCGCCTGCCCGACCTACACCCTCCCGGAATGACCCACTGCCTGGCCTGAGAACCCGTCTTGTGTTTATACCTTCTGCCTATACTGAGAGCCCTGTCTGGTATACGACCCACTGCCTGGCCTGAGAACCCGTCTTGTTTTTCTACCTTCTGCCTGTACTGAAAGCCCTGTCTGGTATACGACCTACTGCCTTGCCTGAGTACCCGATATATATATATATATACCATTTTCCTGTCTGACTGCCCTGTTTATGTGGAGAAACCCTACCATTGCTTTGGCTACGTTCATTCATTATCGTTGTGTCTCTTAAGACTTTGCACATTAAATACATATTATTATTATTATTGTGGAGACCTTGTTGGGACTTGATCATTACAGTTCAACATTTTGGTTTAGGGGAAGGCTACAAAAAGCTATCGCAGAGATGTAAGCTGTCAGTGTCCACTGTGAGGAACATAGAGAGGAAATGGAAGACCACAGGCACAATTCTTGTTAAGGCCATGTAAAATATTGGAGAGGCAAAGGCAAAGGATGGTGAGAACGGTGAAACTCTGATATTTCTGTTAGGGTTCCCAAATTTATGCACCTGTCTAATTTCATTTTAAAGCATATTGCACATTTTCTGTTCATCCAATAAACCTAATTTCACTACTGAAATGTTACTGTGTCAATAATAAACCTAATTTCACTACTGAAATGTTACTGTGTCAATAATAAACCTAATTTCACTTCTGAAATGTTACTGTGTCAATAATAAACCTAATTTCACTACTGAAATGTTACTGTGTCAATAATAAACCTAATTTCACTACTGAAATGTTACTGTGTCAATAATAAACCTAATTTCACTACTGAAATGTTACTGTGTCCTTCAGTTATGCCACCAGAGTCTGCTGGGGCTGCCTCGTTGCTAAGATAATTTATATTCCAGAAATTCGTATTTGGTATCTATGGCAGAGTGTTTTGGGTTCATTGTCCAGCTGCATGATAAAGTAGCATCCAGTGTGTTTAGAGGCCGTCAGCAGTTACAGTACATCATCAATGAAGACAAATGAGCAGTTCAAGATGCAGCCATCCATATATGCCCAAACCATAATTCTACCTTCACCATGTTTCACAGATTAGATTGCTTACTTAGGATAATTGGCAGTTCATGTATTTGTAGAATTTTCAGTCACTGACATGTATTTGGTCCTAATATTATCAATAATCCACAACAGACTCCAAATCAAAACCTAGAACCAAAACTGGTGTTGTAGTGGTAAAAAAGGGTGGGTAAACTATTGACGATAAAGTATGGCTCTGGGCCAGAAGAAGCTAATATGTACCCTCCTCCAGCCCTCCACCTTGGCGGAGTCCTCACAGCTATTTTAAGTGTTGTCCCAAGACCTCAGGCAACCAAAGGAAGTTGACAACACAAGCCCCAAGTCCAAATTTTTTGATCGAGTGAACGAGAAAGTACAACTCTCTTCACTATGAGAATTGAAACGAACCACAATTCCATTTGTTATGAATCTACACCTGTTTTGAAAAGTTTGAACGTAAAACCGACAACAGAAACGACGGAAATGTCAACATTGAAAAATTCATGATCATATTTCTGTTAGCTTGATAAATTTGTTAATTGTAAATTGTGTTACAAATGTCGTCTTTATGTTTTTATGTATTTCATGGACAATGATGGACATTCAGTTATGTGCGATCCAAATGAATTGCTATTCTCTTGATCTTCAAGTGTTCACTCGTCATACGTCATGACACCTCACCCGAAGTGTCCAATTAATTTGACTCTGTATGCGTCTGGTCAACACCTTCGCAAAGAGACTGCCGAAAATAGAATTCAGAAGTTTATTATTACTTTTCTTAGCATGCAAAATGCAGGGAAAACCATAGTAAATTGTAACTGATAATTAATTAAATAAAGAAGTGAGTTAACACTTTTCACATATAAAACATTATGTAAACGACATTTACATCAACTACAACCATGATTAACACTAAAAGCCCTCTTGCGTAATCTCAACATTTGGTCACGGTAGGTAAGGGTTGGGATGGGTGTGGAGTGTAGGGGCAATAATAATAAAAAAACAAAAAAAAACAAAGTGGGATTGGAAATGATGCACAATATAGAACAATGACAACCATGTTGTCAAATACTGAAGCTGACCATTCCCCCCCCCAAAAAAAAAAAGAGGTCACACTATCATGTCTGCATTCTACATTAGTATGAAATACCACAAGCGCTCTTAGCACTCTTTTGGAAGGTGCATGGTCTTGTTGGATTTTGGATATTTAACACCATCAAACAAAATATGTGTTTAATAATGTTAGCAATGTTTTACAGGTTATTGGTAACCACACCTCACAACA